>JACCGJ010006675.1:0-17763 GCA_013407085.1 Atriophallophorus winterbourni | reverse complement strand
ATATGGTCATAGTGAAGCAAACTTCCATTCAACAAAAGAAAGTGCAAATTTCTGCAAATAGGTAAAGATTTTCCATTCTCATACAACTGAAATGGACAACAAAAGAAAGGGACCTTGGCGTATGGATTAGTGGAAGTCTTGAGAATAGCATGCAATGCGTTGCAGTGTACAACCAAACTAGCCGCAAGGTAATTATGCTTCGGCGTATTTTCGGACGTTTTTCCCGTGAAACATTCCCCATGCTCATAAATACGTATATTAACCCGTTGATGGATTGTTCAATGGAAGCTTGGTCACCATGGGTACAAAAGGACATCAAGCTGCTCGAGAGGATTTATCACAGAGCAAATAAAATGGTTTTCTGACTCCAATCAACACCACAGCATAATGTTGCTCTAACTTAGCCTTCTACAGCTTGGACTGTGACACATTCTTTCTAGTGCAAATTTGAAAAGCGAATCCTCTCCTTGGTAATCGTTCTACTATACGACGCGCAAACAAACACAGAATCACATAGTGATTTATCGTCATCCACTTAAGGTGCTTATGGATGACGATAGTAATGTGTTGCTCACATTCCCCACACTTACACACCACTACCGGTTTCTGGCCGTTTGCTGTCATCAGTTGGAGACAGAAAGATCAGGTTCAGTGAGTCTTGAAAAGTGGATAAATGGTAAACAAATTCCGACTTGGATGCCATTGTTACATAGGGTTCGTATAACGAACCACGATGTTCAGACACAGAATCACAAAGTGATTCTTCGTCAATCACTCACGGCGCTTATGGAAACAATGGTAACGTGGTGAACAAAGTTATACTTCTATGCCCAGGAATCACTTTGTGATTCTGTATTTGAACATCGTGGCTCATCGTACGAACCCTATTCAACCCTGGCATTCTAATGTAACTTTGTGTATCAAAACTCGCTTCTGAATGTTGTCGTTTAATCTAATCCTTTAACACAAATTTGACTGAAATTAACTGTGTTTTCCTATTAATTTATAGTAACGAGTAGCTCAAAATTAATGGAGCTGTCCAATTTCCAGCTATGTTCATTCCAAATTCTAAGCACGAGAATTCTCGAACAAATGAGAAAATGGTAAAATCCTCAAGCAGAAATAAAAAGTATTAAAAAAATGAAAAGTGAATGTTTCCTTTTTTCAGACGATAGCATTTTCAGACAGACATAATCGACCGATTGTAAAATTTGATAACGGCTTGTGGGCAAATTCGAATCAGTCACGGGAGGTTTTATCAATTATTACGAAACCACCAACTATTTTTTATGACAACTTTACGTGCCAGTTGGACTAAATCGATTTTTGTGCGTGCAATCGATGTTGAATTGTAGCTATTTATTCAACACGGTTTATGGATAATAATCCTGATTATCCAAGGAAGAAGAAGAAGAAAAATGGCTTTATTCGAGTACATGAATTTTCAGCGATACAATTAATTCGACCACACGTAATAAAATGTACATTTAAAAAAAGGCATGTCAAATAAGGATGATCCCACTTCAGTTATTATACTGTCAGTTTCTTCCTCAAATCGAGAATAACTTTTGTATGATCAACCAAATATCGAGCCAGGTAAGGAATAAAAGAATTTTTGAATTTCTCAGTTATTGCATACGGGACGATATGTTGACTACGCGTAGCTGCGAACGATCTGCAAGCCATAAGGACCTCATGCAGTGGGTGTGCATTATCAGACGATATGACTTTGACCAATCTGTCACATTCACGAAAGTGGCGTTCGACGATCATATCACGAATTAACTCGGTAGAGGAAGAGCTCAATCTTGAAATTAATTTGATTTCTATTCTGATCATCAAAAAATCCTTTTCAAAAAGACCAGGAAAAATTATAGGGGATGCGTAGATTAAAATGGGAACAATGCAAGAAAAAACAAAACATCTAACTACAACAGGAGGAACAGCTAAAGAACGCAGACGTAAGGCGTAAAATGATAACCTTCTAACCTTCAAGTACTGTGCAGTCACATGAAATGCGTATCCGAAAAATGACCATAAATCCTAGCGAGTGTGATGTCTGTTGATATAATTATCTGAATGGCATCGTTCTGTTATATTGTTTAAGTCAAATATTTTTCATAATAATTAGTGGTTACATTCTCGGAAGTAAACATTGAAAACAACGGAATTTGCGATCCAACTCATTCGTCCGAAAATGATTTGGATTCAAGTATTCATATATTTTTTTTAAAGCGAACCTGTTCATAACACCACTGGTATGATTGAAAATGTGATACAATAACAGTACCAAATCAGCAAACTTTCAAGAGAAGCCTTGATGCCTTTTTGACCCTAAACCCTTGCGGCGAAGAAAACTATACATCTTAACACCATGCATCTACATTTGTTATCCCACCAATCGAAAACAATTTTTTTCAATTGATTCTTGAACTGCTCAGTAATCAAACTATTCCCATTTTTGCTTGTTATATTATTCGTTGTTACCATATTATTCTGTGGTATTTTTGTAAAGCTATATGCTTTTTAGAGCATTAAAATTGAATTGAATTGAATAACTCATAGGGTATATCAAATGTATGGCTCACGAATGATATTCGTTTGAATATGTAAGTCCAAGTTCACTTTGAATATCGCAATTGGCGCAGAGTTCGCATGTTGAGGAAAGGAATTCCATGAGAATATAGCAAATTATTTCGACAATCAATCCATGAACCTTGGTTGCCAAGAGATAAGGTATGTCAGTTTTTCACCAAACTCTAGAACCAAGTGTCTTTATGGTTGTCATTCGGTAGACACAATTCTATAGATAAGAATAATATCACACCGTTTAGAAATGTGTCTCCCGAAGGACATCCACTATAATAAAACGGTGTTCAGGGTTTAATGTTTCGTAGCGATTCAGTGTGGAGCTTGAAGCGAGATACTTTAACAGATGTTTTCAGTTCATATGCATAATATGTATTGATACTGTCTATCTAACCCATGAACAAGAAGAAAAAGATTAATTTTTCCGCCCTCCATTTGCCACAGGTCAGTCTCGATTCCCGCGTTCGAGAGATAATCAACGCCAACATGATTGAACCCACCCCTGGGACCTTCGACGAGGCCCAAATGCAAATCTACACGTTAATGCACCGAGATTCCTACCTTCGCTTTTTAAATTCGAAAGTATACAAAGACTTGTTGCAGCAAACTGCTGCCAACCATCCTGAGGTCTGCGACGATTAAGTGCAAGATTGTTGATGATCCTCAATTCGTCTACGAACCAACCAAGGTCGGCTGTGACCAACAAATATACCCACACATGCAAAGCATTTCCCATTTTAACCCTTGCCTTTCAATTGGCATCATTCGATAAGACATATTCGATTTATTTGTTCAAAAATATTTTGGGCTGGACCCAATATTGAATTCAAATTGTGCGAATTATCAAGCTGTTAACGTAGTTGATTGGACGAACCACACGTCAAAGCACATTCCTCGCCAGTTCACAGGATTCAGTTTTGTCCAAAATGAATTCGGAAGTGATATTTCCCACTAGCCGCAAAGATGACCCTGAGATATCGATTTCCAAACAAAAATCGATATCTTCTCCAATCTCGTTCGTCAATGTGTGCGCCCGATAAACTTGGCGTAATCTGAATTATGTGATTGTGGTTTTGTCAACACAATTAACCATTGTCTGCGAAATAGCTTGACCGCACGTTATTCAACTAAAAATTATTTTTTTCTTGTTTGCATTATGGTGTTAAATGAATAAAACGCTATGATACAATTTGGACTTTTCCAATAAACAAGGCATTGGTGTTTTTGTTATCATTTTAATTCTGTTTTAAAGGTAAGCAAGGTTATACTTGTATGCCAACTGTTATATAGAGTTCGTACAACGAACCACGATGTCCAGACACGGAATCACAAAGTGATTCTTGGTCAAGCACTCGAGGCGCTTATGGATGACCAAAGTAATGTGTTGCTCACATTCCCCGAAATTACACTCCACTACCGGTCCCTGGCTATTTGCCGTCATCATGTGGATACAGTTAGATTAGTTTCAGTGAGCCTTGAAACAGTGGATAAATGTTAAACAAGGTTATACTTGAATGCCACAGTTGCATAGGGTACCTACAACGAACCACGATGTTCAAACACAGAATCACATAGTGATTCGTAGTCAAGCACTGAAGGCGCTTACGGATGACCCCAGTGGTGTGTTGCTCACATCCTCCGAAATTTCGGAGTATGTACAAAGATTAAGAGTGGTTAGTAAAGTACAGCGTGGTGTTGTTTAACGGGAAGTGAACAAATTGAACATGATCTGCAGAGTAGCTATCTTGTCTTGCGCGAATGTTCCAGTTTCCTTAGCGTATGCGCACTGTAGATTCAACACTCAAGATTTATGGTGAAAAAAGCAAATAGCTATGCAACACGAATGTTGAACAAATCATTGCTTAAACGTTTGCGTCCATGTGCTTCAAATGAGGAGTATAAGTAATTTCAATTGTGACGTAGAGGATGGAAATCTGGACCAGAATTATATATTTGGGTTTATTTGTTTTGCCAACTATGGATCTAAGAAGGAATCACTATGGGATTTCAGTAAACTGGGGGCCAGCTCCGTATTATTCAACATAAAAGATAATAACGTTTGTTGAATATCATTTCGTTTTATGAGGAAACAATTTCTGGCGGTAAACTGTTCCACAAAAAGCATGCAAGGTCTGCGTAAAAGTAGCGGCGACAATTTGATCGCGAATGTTGGATTCAAAGGGTTAAATAGATTAGAACCAATTGTAAACAGGTGTCTGAGTTTGTGGGACGCCGTATGGATAATTCGGTATATTAAGTTTCAGTCAGCTCTGATGCGTCTGCGCTCAATGGTGCACAATCCAAGTCTAGTCAGTCGCTGCTCAAAGGGTAGACTATGCAATCCAGTAACCATTTAGTTGCCTCATGATAGATCCTTTCGAGGAGCGAGATATCTGTTTCCATTCATGGTGTCGAAGCTTGTGCTGTATAGTCCACAACTGGATGTATGTATGTATTGAGTATATTTGACAAAGGGTGCCATCGAAAACGCCCGAAAATTCGTCTGAGTAATCCGAGTACGCTGCATACACGGTTGTAGACGGCCTCGCACTTCAGACTGTTTTTCAAATTTCCGCAAACCCAGATACCAAGATCTTTCTGCGATATACTCCAATCAAGCGCGTGACTGCCAAGCATGTAGGACAAAGTGAAGGATTTCCCAACTTGTAACATTTGACACTTGCGCAATTTGAAGGGAAGCTTGTATTTAATTGACCACCGGTGCAACTTATTTAAGTCTGCTTGTAAAACTAAGCAATCCTCGAAAGAGTAGACCTTCATCCAAAAGTTTACATCGTTAGGTAAAATAAAAGGTTTCAGTTGATCATTTATAAATATTAAGAGCTGTATTGAACCAAGTACTAAACCTTGTGGGACACCGCTCTTAGCTTCAATAGTTCAGTAAATTTCGCATTGCGTGCAGACAGGTAACTTGCTGAGCATGTTAATAGATTTTCAGTGATGTTTACAGCCTGCACCTTCTGAAGTAGTGAGGATTGATCAACTTGGTCGAAAGCTTTAGATATATCTAAGTACGGAACTCCCTTCGTCTAGTGCAAGCGTCCAGTTGTTTAAAGTCGTGAGCAAGTTATAAAAGCATGAGCGTGTTTTTTTAATCCATGTTGAGTCTGAGAAAGAATTTCATGTATCTGAAGTTGCCTGATACGACTTTAACACGTCAAGCATTCCAATACTTTAGAATCCACTCAAAGAAGCGTCACAGGGCGGTAATTGAGCGGATCAAAACGACTGCCACCTTTGTAGATTGGTGTAATAACTCCTGTTTTCGAGTCAGCTGGCACGGTTCCCGTATTTACTGTGTGTTTGAATAAATCGCATAGTGGGCCGCAAAGCCGCAGCTTATATGACTTCAGAATAACCAGCGCTAATCCGTCTTCCCTCTGGAATTTGTTAAGGGTTTAACCTGCGTAGATGCTTTCGCACAAACATCGACATAATTTATTTTTTCCATCTCTATTGAACGTTGCCAATTGTTGGCAGAGGCAAATCCTTTGGATAAAAGACTTGCGCTCAATTTCATCTTCCTGGTCAGCATGTGGTTACCTCAGATATGGAAGTTCGAACAGGAGAAGATGGCAGAATCTGTACCAATCAATCAATCTCGGCGTCAAGTGAGAGGTACTTCGCTATTTTTGAACAATGAATGGCTATAGATGCAAGCCATGTAGAATCGGATGAAAGACATTTTCTTCCCCTACGTTTAGCGATATTAGTGACTTCTTAGCTCAAACTTTCCGAAGCAAGTCACCCAACTTCGCTCCTTCCCCTGTCAGTGAAGCAAATCTGCCGGTCAGACAGGACCGTGCGTAACCATGGAGATCAGGATTTGGACTAAGTTGTTTGAATCTCAGTGAGACACGCGAGGTTAGAGTATTTCTGAAATTGGCGCGCATTCAAAAAATAACTCTGACTAAGTCAACTTTGGTAAAAGCGATTTACTGAGTTTGTCTTCCAGTATCAAGATTAACAGTTGAAAATCTTATTTTTGTACAATATTTCAGAATATATTTAAAATATGATATTAAATGGGACCTGCGTCTATTATTCATAGATGATTTATTCATAGATCATATGCGGGTAAACAGTTATGCTTTACAAGACCCACAAAAATGTACATCGGGTCGGGTGGTAAAAAAATATCAAAATAGTGTTAGAGATTATTGTGAAACGTGAAAAACATACTTGTCCATGTGGACATCTAGTGATTACTTGAAAATGTTAATGGTTCCAGATTGTACCACATGAGTAGGTAAACGTTTCCACAATTGCACATTGCGAACGGAAAATGCATATTTGCAGCATTTCAACCTTCTATGCTGTTGGTAAAGTTTAGATTGTTGACCACGCAGATGTGCGTTATGGGAAAGATGAAACAAACGATTGCAAGAATGATTTGTTTGATTAGGTACAAGTGTTTCAAATGAGAGGGAAATCTTGGTTGCAAATGTATGTGTATGGAAGAACAAATTGAAATGCCAACATAAATCAGTGCGATCATGAATGCCGAGACCAATGTTTAACTCATAGTTTTTCCTATGAGGTGGCAGATGGATTGACAGGTACTCTCGAGAACACATCTGATTTCTTGACATGTATATGGAATACATCCTAGTAATGCTCGTCACTGTTTAAACAAGACAGTCAATCTCAAGTTCACTTCTGATGGTATTGCTGACGGTTATACTAAACATCGAGGATCTAGAACAATGATATGCGCGTGCGATTGCCTTGGTCTAAATAACACAAAATGACTCGTTCTAAGCTCATTATTCCCGAGATATTGCCAATGAATTAACAACATTTCACTCACTTCTTCCCCATCCCAAGCTTCGTGTCAAGCATTAACAACAAGAATTGGATTTAGTAAGTGAACAGTCTGCTAATGTACACAAGTCTGGGTTGGAACTTCGCAACTAAGTCCCACGGGACAGACAGAATTAAATTCTTGATAGTCCACAGATGTCGCATTCCTGTGTCTGCTCCTCTATAATCCCTGTTTATTCTCAACCTATGTAAACGAAGAATACCGCCACGTTGGAGGCCACGGTTGATTACTCTTATTGAAAAAGTGGTAGCCGTCCAAATACGACAAACTACAGACTGATGCATTAATTAATCTTTATGGTGACAACGCGCAAACGAGAGAATCTCTAGGATTCAGGGATTGATGGTTAAAAAATTAATACTTTAAAACATCACAGGAATACGGTATGAATGAGAATGTGAAAAATATAACAGTATCACTGAAATAGAGAATATCAAATGTAAGGCTCATGAATGATGTTCGTTTGCATGTGCAGGTCCGATTTCGCTATAAACATCTCCAGACAAGGAGAGTCCAGCACATGCAGAAGTAGAGAATTCCAAAAAAATTGACCAAAATTGTGGCCGACAATCAATACGGAAACTTGGGACATAAAGTGATGAGGTATGTCCGCGTATTACTTTCTTAGCACACGCATCAAGCAAGTGCTTTTGTGGATATCCTTCGGTAGACACAATTCTATAGGTTCAGAATAATATCGCGTCGTATCCTCCGTTTGGTAAAGTTGCACAGACCCAGAGGTCACAAAATTTCTTGGTACGGAACATTGTGAAGACCGATTACAAACTTTGCTGCTCTGTGATAGATTTTATCGAAGAGAAAAAACATTTTTTCGCAACCAAGGAGCCCAGACCATTAAAGCATATTGCATCGTAGGTCGAAGGTAGACATTCATTATCCTTGGTAACGTTACCAGCGAGAATCTTCCAAATATTCATCGAAGGATACCTAACAATCGATATATATTCTGGTAGTGAACCTTGCTCTTCAGGTTTCCACTAATCCATACTCCAAGATCTTTTTCCAACGCGCTCCATGTCAAGTTTTCAGTTCCCAATCGGTATGTCCAAGGAACAATCTTGCCAAGGTCGTAGAACACCAAAACATTTTGAATACAGCAAAACATGATTTTCGAAAAAATCATCCCTGTCCATTTAACGCGCACATAACCAGCAGTAATGCCATACGCTAATCAAATGACATGAAACGCTTCCATATTTTAATATAATCGCCAGACAATATCAAATTACATCCGAATTCTTACGCTACATCACTCATATGTACCAAGAAGCGAAAAGGTTCTAGTACGGAGCCGTACGAGCTCCACATGTGTTTTCTATTCTTTAGAAAAAGATGCAGACTATGGAAGTTGGACATTTATATCAATAAGATAGTCCCTCATATAATTCAACAAAATTCAAGTAATTTCATCGGATTCATGTCGTTTACTTAAAAGGTCATATTTGACTCAACTGAAGGCCTTTTGATTATCTTTGTAGCACGCAAGTATAGCATCAATTTTAAGAATGCCCTTGAGCAATTTTGAAAGAAATTGTGTGTCTGTTTGCATCCTTCGGTCGATGTCGGCCATGGATGTACATCTCAATCGCATGATAGTTTCATGCTCCATAGCTTTTAGAATGAATAAACAGTCCGATTTGGCGGGAACAATCAATCTCGAAACGCTCGCGACGATAGACAGTACTCTGTCGATCGGCCTCAGTTGCACGCCAGCGGCGTGATCTGCGTTCAGCAGCTAAGAGCTGTATCTGCTTCAGCTCAGCTTGCAGACGACGCTTTACTCAATGCATCTAATGTGAGAAGTCAAGGGCAAGTTCTTCCTAGCTCGGGTCAATGCCAAGAGCTCTTATATCTCTTTGACAAACGTCTTTCTACCGCAAGTGCGGTATGCCCAATAGTCAACTTCGTGATTGCAACTCACCATAGAGTAGATCTTTTCTTAATATGACCATTTTCCTTTATGTAGACTTGGACAAACAACCGCAGGCGGTGCTGTCGTTGTACATTGAACATGCTCTGAAGACCAGCTTTAGAAAGCACATCATCATTATTCACTTTTTCCATCTACGATATGTTCAAGTTACGACGGATGCTTCGTAAATGGAAAGCCTTCAGCTGTTGATTGTGCCTTGCTTAGATGGTCCAGCTTTCATTGTGGTACCGTAAAGCATTTACTACGCACGCCTTGTATACAATCATCTTTGTATTTATTGAATTGCGAGTTCCCCAGACACGAGAGTTTAATCGCGATAAAATTACAGCTGCGGTGCTTATCCGCTTATCAATCTCCGTGTCTAGAAAAAGGTTATCCGCAATGGTTGAACCAAGGTATGTGAGATGATGCACTCAATCAAGACGACAGTATCCAACAGTGATGATTGGAGGCGAAGAAAATCCATTGACCAGTCGAATACCTTCGCTAAATCAATAATAAATATTAAATAATTAATCAAAGTAACAAAATGTAAAAGAACAGAAATGTGATCAAGTTATTTTCGTTGAAATGTGTGTAGAATGGCAGGCATCCGTTTCTCATGGTATTGTCTGACCACGGTTGAAAATTGTCACTAAAATGAAGAGAAATCCAATTCCTGCGTTATCCATTGTTCCATTAAGCCTGGTTGAGAGTTCTTAATAATCAAGTGTGGACACGGCTTTAAGTGACGTGACATAATTTTTATGTTTAATTAAAAATTCTTTTATCGACTCAAGATTACAGATTTGTGGTTATGAATGACGCAATCGACTTCCCTTCAATCGCAGCTTAGAAACGAGTAGAATACCATCAACGTAAAGAAAACATTGGCATAATCGAATGCCACTGTCCAAACAGTTCAAGGGGCGGAAAACGGTTGGGGTTTGAGGAGATACGAGCACCACAATTAATTTTTGTTCTTATTTAGCGCATTGAGCAGGCGATTTTAAGCTGGACTGAGTCTGGAAGGGATCTAGGTGTCTAGGTATGCGGCAGCCTACAGAACACCCTGCATTGTTAAGTCATCTGCAAGCGTGCTTCCAATTCAATTCAATTCAATTTTAATGGTCTAAAAAGCATATAGCTTTACAAAAACCACAGAAAAATATGGAAATTTACAAATAACATATCGCACTAAAAACGGATTTGTTTGCTTACTGAACCGTTCGGGAATCAGGTAAAAATCCAAATGATAGAAACTGTTTTCACTCAGTGGAATGGCACATATATGTCCATGGGGTCGAGATGATTTGATGTGTGAGTTCAAAGTTATTAGGTTGTGGAATACATAGTCTCAATGTTCGGATGGGTCGACAGGAATTTGTCTAAGCTGGATTTGAATATGTCCAAGTTGGGTGCATGTGCAACATTCGAGGGTAGGGAGTTCCAAGTGAAACATACACGTACAGAATAAAAATATCTTCGACAGTTCAGTCGCGAGTCGGGAATTAGTACTGTGTACTCATGACTCCGGCTGGTTCTTGGTGGTTGTCGTGTGAATAGTGTATTAAGGGGATGGCTGGGGGTATGCAATATGTTAAACATTAGGATCAGATCACCTCTAAGACGTCGGTAAGGAGAGTCGAAGAGGTTGAGGTTTGCAATACGATCTTCGTATTGTTTGTGCTTTAAGCCGCACACGAGCTTCGTGGTCCGATGATAGATTCGCTGCAAGAGATTGATGTCTTTCTTTAACCAGGGTGACCAAGCCTGAACCGCATACTCCATGGTGGGCCTCAAGTAGGTATTAATTATTCGATGAACAGTCGGCTTCGTGAAACTCCCAAACACGCGTTTCAGCAGAAGCAGTACTTTTGACGTCTTTTCGTAGACAGCCTTAACGTTGTGTGACGGTTTCAACGTGCTGCTCACCCACACACCCAAGTCCTTCTCCTTGTCAGTTATTTCAAGAGTATGGGAACCAAGGGTGTAAGAGAACTCGAAGGGTTTTCCAACTGTCAATACCTTGCATTTTCTCACATTGAAAGGAAGTTCATTTCTAACCGACCATTCCTGTAAGACATTGAGGTCCAGCTGAAGCTGTCTGCAATCCTCAGTTGTGCGTACTTGTGTCCACAACTTGATATCATCCGCAAATAGCAAGATTTTGCACCGAACAAGTTTTGGTAAATCGTTTACATAGAGCAAGAAAAGAATTGGTCCAAGCACCGATCCCTGCGGCACTCCACTTGTTACTGTAATGGGCCGTGACAAAGCACCATCAACCCTTACTCGAATAACACGGTCACGGAGATAATCCTCCAACCAGGCTAGTAATGAGCCCTTGATGCCACATTGCTCTATTTTTTGTAGTAACAAACTGTGGTTAACACGATCGAATGCTTTGGACATATCCAGATAACAAGCATGTATGGTGAAACCTTTGTCCACAGCTTGTGTCCAGTCATCGAGGGCAAGGAGAAGGTTTGAAAGGCAAGAGTGTCTTTTTCTGAAGCCATGTTGTTCGATTGCGAGCAAGCAATTATCTTCCAGGTGATTTGTGATGCTGTTTGCAACGAGGCGCTCCATCACTTTAGAGATCACCGGTAGTAGTGTTACTGGTCGATAATTGGATACTTCAGAACGGTTCCCTCCTTTGTAGATGGGGGTAATGATACCAGTCTTCCATTCACAGGGAAAGAAACCTTGGGTTATAGAGAGGTTAAATAAGTAGGTAAGCGGTGTACACAAAGAATAGGCACAGCTTCTGAGGATCAGCGGGGTAATTTCATCAGCTCCAGGAGACGTTTTCGTGTTGAGCTTTAACAATGCACGGAGGACACTGTCCGAGCTAAAAGTTAGTTGCTGTAAAACGTTTTCTGGCGAGATCACGGAGGTCAAAGGACTGGTTACGGTGTTCGGTGGACTGAAGACAGTGGAGAAGAATTGGGCTAGAACTTCGGCTGATTGCGATGCTGTCGTTGTTATTCCATCACATGTCTTTAGGGCGGCAACCCCTGGTTTTACTCTAGACCGGTTATTTATGATCTGATAGAGAATTTTTGGGTTTGATTCCATTTTGTCGAGTAAATGTTTTTGATAAATCAATTTGTCGTCAACAACAAGTTTGTTTACCTTATTTCTCAGCAAACGGAATGTTTCCCAACTTTCAGCAGTGCTATCAAGTCGGTGAGCCCGCCATGCAGCATTTCGCATAGTCAACCATTTCCGTGTTCGGCTTCTCAGTTTAAACGTGTATCCCCTTTTCCGCACCTTCGGAACAAGATGAGAGTGCATTTCAACTGCAATTTTAATTTCGTTTGCCATCCATTGCCACTGACCTTGTACGCTGTCGGACTCGAGACCAGGGTCTGTGACATTCTTCAGAGTAGTATTAAGTTGTGAAAAGTCAATTTTCCTAATCAACTTGCTGGTGTCACTTGTTCTGATTGCCTGACAAATATAATCAAACGTGATAACTAAGTGGTCACTGAGTCCCATAGGAGCTTCATAAGCGAGACTTTCAATCACGTACTCTTCGTTTGTCAGTATCAAGTCCAAGATAGACGGCGTATCACTACCCCGAAATCGGGTATTGTCAAAAATATGGTTGTAAAGTGGAATGTCCTCCAGCAACTGTTGAAATAAAGCATTCAAGGAGTTTTCTGGATAGACTGAATTTCCCTTATAGTTCGGCAAATTGAAATCTCCGATCAGAAGATGTCTGCCGCCGTATCTGGTAGCCGCTAAGCGTATGTTTGCGACTAATGCTGAATTGTAGGCTTCATCGGCGGAGGGCGAACGGTAAATCACACCCACTGTACATTTTTCTTCTTCTGCTGTTACATTCAGGGAACACCACAGTGTGTCTTGTAGTTGTAAGTCTTCATCAGTGATCTCTTGACATGACAAACTCTGAACGTGATATAGAGCAACACCGCCTCCTCGAGCCGGGCGATCGCGACGAAGTAGAGACATACCCTCAATGACTACTTCGTTGTCTGTTAAAGTTGGATGGAACCATGTCTCAGTTACGGCAATCACGTCTGGTGAGTGTGTGGTAGTTAGTTCAGTCAATTCGTGTAATTTATTTGTCAAGCATTGGGCATTCGTATACCAAAATTTGACAACCGATGTTGACAGCAAAGACGGTTCGTGAGACAGAAATATCGGAACGGCTCGGTCGGAATCAACAGGAAAGTAATTTACTTCGCCGACTCGGATAGAGTCGGCTGAATTCCGTTTTTTTCACCAGGTTTGGATTTTTCATTCTGCACAGTATTTAGACAGTCGGGATCATCCGGGTTGTCATTAGTTTCGAGGCGTCTAGGAATTATTTTAATCTCTCGGGGCAATTTGTAACGAAATTGCTTCCAGTGTTTAAGAACGGTATCAGCCATACTGTCTGTCAGCAGTGTCAGTTTAAGGGGGCGCGGAGCGTTACCCTCGTATTTCGGGGATGTCGGGATCCGAAAAGTATCGATAACAGCAGTATTGTTCGTTTGGATAGTATCGCTAATAAATTTCCATTGTAGTATATCGTGTTTCGAATTGCACTTTGCGTCTGAACTGGCAGCAGCTTCAGGAACGTTCAGGATTATAAGACTACGTCTGTCACGCTCGTTTACTTTACCAGTGTTCCTGTTTAGTGCCGATTTTACCCGTTCTGACCAGGGTATGTCAATAAAGATACGTGATGTATTCTCTTTACCATCTTGCAACAAATATGCCGATAATAGTACATCTTCTAGTTCCTTTTCATTTCGCAACACTACCTTGAGCAGTCTCGGTTTGTCTTGATGCGGCGCTTTGGAAGCACGTGTCAAGCGGGTCAGTGAAACCGGAGTGGTCGTTTTTATGCTCATCCTAGTGCACAGTTCCGACCATTTAGCTAAGTCATGCTGCTGTCTAGTTGACAATAGTGTTTCAGTTGCCTCTGGCACATTGGCACAAATAATGCTGAGTGAAACGTTTTTTGAGGTTGGTTTCTTGAACACAACACTTGATGAGGAGGGCTTTAGTTTTGACTTGATTCTATCGTTCTTTTTGCTATCTTGTGGCAATATTTCGGAATATTTAGTTGTACTAGTGGTGTTTAAAGATGAGGTTGAATGTTCTGGAGCCTTCGTTGTTGGCTTGATCAGTAGCTCAATCGAGTTTCTCATTTGTGCAAACTTATTTTCCAGATGTGACAGTCTACTCTCCATTTCATTTAGGCCCTTTACCAACCGTCAAGTTTTTACTGTTGTTGCGGACATCTTTCTTGGAATGTCTACAGCTAGCACAAACATAACAAACGGATGGGTATCTCTCATCGTTTACAAGTCTCACGCAATCATCAGTCAAATTTTCATCACATGACACGTGTTGGTGAAACCCGCAGAATATGCATTTAACCGAAACAGAATCAACGCTTACCGGGTCTAGACACGTGATACAGAGGTCACACTGAATCGCCGTCGCATGGGTACTTCTCACGGTCACAGCTGAATCGATTTTTTTCTTTGTCGGTGCAGTGGATCTGGTGACACGTACGCACATGTTTGCGGGCTGCACAGGGCTTGCTGGCTGTTCCATAGTGGGTGTGTTGTCGATTGAATGGTTTGACAGAGCTCGATGGCGAGATTTCGGCATTGAACAATATCCGCGATAACTCGTGAACCACGGAAGATAGGAAACGAAATACGGTATCAAAACCTGTATCGCACTGTGATCTTTCCAACGATATCGAAATTCGTAGGATAGTTAGTGTTGGGAAAAACTTTGTTCGCGTGAACAAAATGGTATTTCCCGTAAAAACCGTAAAAACTGCGAAGTTTGCCGTAAATCAACTTGCACAATCGAAAAGTATGAACTCCGATAGGTATCGTCGAGTGTTACACGGAATACTTTAAATGGTATAAATCCGAGCAGAAGTGACGAAGTTATGACCAAAATTGTCAGAGCAACAAAAATTACGTCCGCACACCAGGTAACCGTATAAGATTTGCTTCTAGGTATGCTGCGACGGATTTTCAGAACCTTCTCGCCTGGAATGTTGCCCACCATCATGAAAGCCTACTTAATTCCAACCGTGGCGCTTGGACTCCGTGGTTAAAAAATGGATATATTATTGCTTGATAAACTATACCATGGTGCAACTAAACTCGTAAGTGGTTTACGGAAACTAACATACGAGGAACGATTGCAAAAAGTGAGACTCCCTACTCCCCTTCACGGAACCCATCGAAGTGGTGTGATACGAACATACGAAATATCAAATACCCCACATCATCCTTTTAAACAGTTATTCTAATACCGTGAGTCACGAAATACACGCAGGCACCCAGCGACACTACAAATCCCCCACTCCCATAACAGCTGTCGCCAATATTTTTATTGTGTACGTTTCCCTTACCTTTGGAATTCCCTCCACGAAACTCTTGTCATCGCTCTCAGCGTCGAAACTTTCATTCGAAATTTGGATACTTATTTGTTGCATAACTATTTAAAGACACCTGCGTATTGACTCATGGTAATTATTCAACTGGACTATACTTGACATTACATGTTTATTTTATACCTTTTCCTGAACGAATATTTACTATGATATGGTAATTGTGATGCGATATGCTTTTTGTGAAAATAAATTGTTGAATCTTGAATTTTGACCAGGAATTAATTTGTGATGATGTACTTTAGCATTGCGTTTATTTCAAGATTCAAGATTCAAGAATTTATGGTAACAAAAAACACAAAGCTTCACAATTACTAAAGCATAGTAAATATTCGATCATGAAAAAGGAATGAATAATAATCATGTAATGTCACATATCGACCAATTGAATCCCTATCATGAGTCAATACACAGAGGTCTTTCAATTGTTTTGCAACAAATAAGTGTCCGAGTGTCGAATGAAAGTTTCGACGCAGGAAGCGATGACAATTGTTTCGAGGAGGTCATACAACAGGAAACAGACACGTATAGAATAAAAATATCGGCCACAGCTGATACGAGAATGAGGAAATTGTCATGTCGCTGAGTGGCTTTATGTATATCGTTACTCATGGTATTCGAATAAATGATATAAAGAATGATGTGCGGGATTTTTTCCAAAAGGCTTCCTGACACGAATATGATTAGAGAGACACTATCCTTCTTTAAGTCTTTTTAAGTTTCGTTTCGTCAGCAAACATACGTCTTTCCATAATTAAATCAGTGTTTTCATATATTGCTAAATCACTTGATAGTTTCACCCCACATGGATTACATACATAACAAGTTCCTGTCAATTTCTCATTATTAATTAAAGTCACGGGATCTGATGATAAAGATTAGTCACAATTCGTATGAACAGTAATCGAGCAGTAGTAACATTCAACATTACACGATCTGGGACTTACCATCTTCTGACAAAGTTTGCAATTTTACAATCCTCGGCGTCAGATGCATTAAAGGTCACGTTGTCGGTCATCGTTACAATTTTGCCGGCGAGTCGATTAACTTGGCGACAGGGTAGTTTATCGATCGGTGGAGTGAAAAATAAACGGATGTGATTCAGTGCGATCCAACGGATAGTAAAAGGCATACACATTTACAATGCAAAGAAATTTGAGTGCAATCGGTTAGAGCAGTTTGTTGTGTAATTTTTACGCATGTGGGCCGTTGTGTCAACCGACCTTGACCGTGTTTACTTGTATTAGATTGATGTGGATACACACTAGTAGGCAAATCGACCATTTACGTAAAGCCGGTATGTTTCGCGAGTTTTGATTTAATGGCGTTGAAACAAGCGTCAGTAAATTCGAGATGACGAGATCTGCCTGACACTATTTGACTTGCTGTGCTATTCTGGATTGGAAGCGATGTTACACGCGTAGGTAATGTTTGATTGAAAATGGAAAATTTTAATTTTTGAGGATTTACGTTTCTCTGACTTGAAATTGGTGTATTCCGAACGATTAAGTTAAGACAAGTTCAATGATATATCAACCGTCTAGATCCGACAATACAACTCCCTCATCACTCAGTCCCTCCCCGTGCCGGGTGGCACATGAGGCGAAGACAACTTCACGCCAGTGGTTCCGGTCTGTCGCTGCTTCCGTTGCCGTCTGCACCGTGAATCCCTGTGCATGTAGTTCGCGTTCCAACGTTCTGCGCCAAGTTTCCTTGGGCCGTCCCCTTTTTCGTTTACCTTGCGGACGCCAGTGAATGGCTACCTTCGTATGCAAACTTGGATCCATCCTGCAGACATGGCCGAACCATCTCCACCGTCGTCTCTTGACTACGGTAGATACCACCTCCAGACCAGTTTTTCTCAGGAGCTCTTCATTCGAAATGGTGTGTGGCCGAAAAATTCGTAGAATCCTTCTCAAGCACTTAGTTTGAAACACGTTCATTCTGCGCTCAATG
>JACCGJ010006674.1:0-36248 GCA_013407085.1 Atriophallophorus winterbourni | reverse complement strand
GTTTTGGTAACGTAATGTATTAAAAAAGCGATTAATCGACCGCTCAGAAATATAGGTTAAAGCGGAGAAATATATCGTAATTGTAAACCAAGTACTACCTCATTAATTAAGACTTTTAAAATTTTATTGGAATTACCACCGATGTAGTGGCTGGTAATTGATCTACGTGGGGTTACATGATAAATACAGAAGGCATATACTAGACTCCACCTGATAAATCTGCCTAACTATTCTCCTCACTGTTAAACTAAACAATAAATGAAGGTAATTAGTCTGAACGCAAAATTTTACAAATTTTTGCACGACTTTACGTGCCGTGTACTAGTCGGTATACTTAAACTAAAATTAAACGTTTACCGTGACCTATATCTGTTTATCAAGTCTTAATTTTCCTCCATATCGCAAAAAGCTGTAAGGCCTAATCTGTTTTTGAATAAGAGCAACAATATTTGAAATAAATGTCATACATTGAACAGTCCAATCAATCTAGTTATTCGATTGTTGCAAACAAATTAGAATATGTAGATCAGTTTACTGCAAGAGCAATCAGAACTAGTCACGGCAAGATCAGTAATATCAATCGATTAAATTTATTTACGTACCAAATGACATTGTTTTCCTGTAAAAAAGACATTTGCAATAATTGGTTAGGTTAGAAAAATTTAAAGTTGTATGTGGTTAATGAGAATTTAAATCGTTATTTGACAGACAATTAACTGAATTTAAGTTTCTGCGAACGACAGTGAGTTACTTCATCTCATTCGAAAAATTCGAAGTGCAATAATCGGAGAACGAAGAAAAAACTTTTTGTTAAATCCAATTAAAATGTCAGTTTCAAATTAGTTTTTGAAATAAGACACACATGCGATGTATTCTGCAGGAATTACATATAACAGAAATACTGTCAAAGAAATGTTCTTCAAAGTACGAGATCAGATACCCTATTAGATGTTAATATGCCCCTTTGAATTTTGTAATAATTCTAATGTGATCATAAAACGGAACGTTTTCAAAGGGCTAATAGGCGATAGCCTGAGTCTTAGCGATAAGTTAGGCTTCACGGATCAATTGTCCATTATCGTGACAAATGAAACAGCTTACTTTTCGGAATTGTGAATCAACGGCCAAGTTACTTATGGAACAGGTTAGGATGAATTATTTAATATTTTTCAAGAGCATGCTGTAGTTTGAAAATTCCATGAAGTTATCTTGGGGACCATATTAATCGCAACTGTTTTCCAACCATTTGCACTGGTAACAGAAGATAGGTGACTGATGTTAATGGATATTATTTTATTGTAAAACCTTGTCGCACATTACTTCAGTACCATTGAAGTTTTCTTGTGTGAGACAGGAATCGTCTTTATATTTAACCTATAGAGCCTTCTGAAAATATCACTTTTAGATATATTGAAATATGCGTTTTATACTTGTGAGTGTGTGTGTGTGTTTACTGTTTAAAATTAATCTAACGATTTAATTGGAAACATGCGAAAACTATACTATCTGCAAACAATATTATCCACCCCTAATTTCCTAATGTAACTTTTACCTAGCTTTGAATATACATGCAGTTTATTGAAACGTTTAATTATATTATTTCTTGGCCCCAGTAAATTATGTGGTCAATACAATGCTACCAATGTTATAGGGCAGCATTTTTGTCTTAGCTATTTATTTTGGGTTGATGATAGGAAACACTCTAGTTTTACACAGATTGTTTCAACTGGGCAGAAATTATTATAGCAGAAGTTCAAATAGCCGCATCGCCGCCTGTAAATTTTTTTGCTGTATTACGATTGTGTCCTGCACATAACTATTCCATACATGTTCAGCATGAATTTGATAACACGGTTATCAATGTCAGTGATATCTGCACTTAAAATCACAAAAGAAATCTGTTACAACAGCTACGAGAAAGTAGTCGAGTTTTGCTCAGGGGAAGTTCAATTCGTGGTTTACACTCAAATGATAATCCGCAATTGGAATTGCAATTGCAAGAAAAAATCTCTTTCGGATAACGATAGTACAGTTTTTTAAATATAAATAATAACACCGCCACCCGGATTCCTTAAATTGCCGTTTTAATGTATGTCGATAACTAACATAAGTAATAAACAATACTAAATGCTATACTGAATGATTTATAAAGACGCGTTCGTTTCAGAATTTTCACTCAGCACTTCGTGATGATTACAATGTTTCTGAAATTTTGAAATCCAAATTCACTCACTTCCACCGCGATTCACACTAAATTCCACTGTATGTTCAAAAATAGGATAAATGATTCAGGAGTGTAAAACAGGTAATTTCTACCGAAAATGAATATTTTATCTACTGCAATTGAGATATCTTGAAATATAAAAGCTATCAAAAATCCGATATAACAATCGTTTTATGGTTTTATAACCATGTTCGTCGATTATATCTGAAAGTCGGTAATTCAAGGAAGTTAAATGTAATTCAAAGTTTACAAACTTTTAGAAAGCATCGAGCTCAGCAAAAGCCATACCATAGTACTTGTATAACAATTCGCTAAGCAATAAAATTAATTGGTTCATTACCAATTAAAAATTGTCCAATTACTTTTTATAATTATTGAAGATATTGGAGTGTGTAGCAATATAAGATAAAACTATCCAAATAGAACATAAACGAATTGAATACGGTACACGTTCAACAGATTTGGAGGACATGAGGGTTTATCAGCGTTTAGTTATGGGTCCCATAATTATGAATATGCCCATGCATGAATGGGTCCTACATGTGATGTTTCGTGGTATTGGATATTTTTTAAATTTGGTCAATGTCTTCTGTGATTCGAAGTGAGAGGAAGTAGAAGAGATTCAGTTGAGCTATCTTTTCTGTGTAAGTTTTGTTCAGTTTGTATAAAATTGGTTTTTCTAAGCGGTGCTCGATCTGTTGCATACGTTCCTAATCTTTCTTTAGCCACGGTATTCATGAGTTGAAAGGCTACATCGTGATTGCTCTCGCGTATGTAATCAAAATACTTGAGACAAACTAGAGGGAAGATGTTACAAACAGAACTTTGCGGAGAATAAGTGTAGGTGGTGCTCAATTAAACAAAGTAAGTATCGATATTTATAATTTTGATCCAAACACACAAAACGTATTCATCATTGTACTGTTCAACACATGTGAACATTTATGGATGAATGTATCTTGAACATTATGAAAAAAAGTGTAATAGTTCGGTAATTTGAAACATCAGAGCGATTGTCTCATTCATAAATAGCTGTAATTGTGCATCGATTCTAATCGATATGAATCAGACCATTTGCAATGCTTTCATTAATAAAATAATAATGTGCGTGATATATACTGCAAATGCGCAAATCAATTTAGCGTGAGAGGAGTTAATACGTTGACCGCAGTAGAGTTTTGTCAATTTGAATTTAATTATGAATTGTGCATCCATAATGTTAATTAACTGAGGTGATCAAATCCAGACAAATCAATGACTTTATATCGAAGTATGCTTGGTTTGTTCCAAATGTCGCAATATCCGAAACGGGATTTGGTGTTCATACACTAATAGGCTATCGTACACTTCCAAAAATAACCTACGAGTCCCGTGAACATAGATGCGTTATTACATGCAGATATATTTACTATATTGTTGGAATTGCAATATTTGTCAGAAATAGGTACACATTGTTCGCGAATCAGCCTTTAATTGTTCATGAATGGTTAGGAGTTCTTTATTGACCGGATATCAATTGTTTTTGTGAGATTCGCTGTACACTATAGAATTTGGAAGATTTTTTTTAAATACGACATTATAGATAGTAATGATTCTGACATACGGATGTTTCTGTCTTCCTTGTAAAACACTGGAATGAAAATTACATAAATTTGAAAATGTACAGATTCAAAACAGAAGTTAATGTTGCGCGGATAATTAAATGCGAGTGAGACAAATTCGTTAACATGATGGTTTTTCAGAATCATCATACATATTAACCTGGAAAGCTACATCTAGCACGGGATGGATCTCAAATATCATTCAACATATTAAATATTTTTCGTTTTCCACTTTCGTTGGATGTCGATCATGGATGTATTTCAATGTGGTATGCTGCAGATGTTTACGCATGAGTCAACATTTTGATTTGAAAGGAAATTATTTTCTCACAGTGCTCGCTGCGGTTAACATTATTCGTTCATTCGGCGCAATGCACGTTCTGCATCCTAGAGCTGTTATTTCTTCTCCCCTGCATACAATTTTCGCTTTGCAGTAAGCCTCCATATTAGACAGTCATGATCAAGATTATTTCCAGCTCGAAATTACGGTTCAAAGAGCAAATATACCTCATTTGCAAACGCCTGCGAGCCTCAATTTCAGTATTTCCAATTTTATAATTCCTGATTTCAACTAAACATTGAAAATAGTAAACCAGACAAATTACACGTGACATATCAATGCGTCTAGAGGATGGACGTTTACGACATCTCATATATGAAGATTCACTCAAATTATATTCCAGATATCTTTCAAAGACTAATCCTGCGATGAAAGTTATCGAACTAAATGATGCAGCTTAAATGCAGGGGAATATGAAATTTTGGAAAAACAATTTATTGAAATAAAAAACGACCTATCATTATTATTACCATGAATCTGATAATTTCTGTACACAGCAAATCAGTCATAATATTATGCTAGCGTTTGTTTAATTATAATTTTCAGCCATCCAAGAAAATGAATGTTAGGAGACGTTTACAATTATTTCTGTTAGAAACAAATAGAATGCCATCCCAGTTCTGTTAATTTTCACGAGTGGTGATTAAAAGTTTTGTTTTACTTGAAGAAGTTTCCATGTGGATACACAATTTTTGGCTGAACGATTGTTGTAAACAATTAATCTAAATATGATTATTTGGATTTGTTTTGCTTTAATAAGCTTCATTTATTGAACTCATGATGGTGATGTTAAAGAATCAATTTTGTCATATATTATTTGAATCATTTGTTGACCTACCATCAATGTCTTTATCTCTGTGATTGACTGAATTTAAGAAAATGTTCATTAGCGAAGATTATCTATTAACCCAGAATTAAACAATTTCATGTTATTTCAATTCTAGCTAAGCTTGTTTTATAAAATAAGTACAAACCAATTTGATGAATCTAATAAATGCTGCACATAAATACATCGTAACTGCTTATACCGGTTCGGAAAAAAAACGTGACTGAATATTTAATGGGGTTAAACCAATAACCATGAAACAAAATATTCATTTACATGCATTTCCATCACCCGCTCCCCACGATCGTTTTCGTGCTGTTTGCGGTCTCCAGGTAGGGATTGTCAACATGTGCTTGGACACGTAATTAAAAAGCATGGTTGTTCTAGCCTTATGCAATAGTGGCATACAAGACGTACTAGTCTAGCATTCCTCCTGATCTTACTATCCCTACCTGATGAGTGAAAACAGCACAGAAACGGTCGTGGGGTGTGTGTGAATGAAATGCATGCGAATGTTTATTTTATTGACTGAATATTGTTCAGCGTTTCTTACTGCATTCATTCACCGTTGTTTGCACATATTTATTGTTAATCTTATTTTTAATAAATTTTTATAGTTATTTTTCGTTGAAACAATTTCGTAACGTAAAAGTTAGAGTAGAACCTTTTTAGACATCGTAATGTGTGTCAATTTTTGAAGCAATTTAACACAAATTTGTGCAAACTACAGCGTTAACCTCTGACGACATTCGTCGCGACAAACCACAAATTACAATTTTTCATATTACTGATCTCACTCCATTTAACATTTTTGAGTGAATCTTATTTCGGGGAACTATTTCCAACTAGATATGCTCTGAGGAATAACCGTACAATTGGAATTCAATATTTTTAGCGACAATTCCATAGAAAGTATAGAAATAATACATATTCAACATTTCTTTTATATTATCAGTATATACTCAGAATATAACACTTGCTATATATCACACCACTCCAAATAAATTGACAACTTAATACATGGTGATAATAAAGGATTCCAATATTTATGTTGTAATATCGAAATCTTGAAAACGTCACACGAAAAGGCTACGAGTTAGAATGTGAAGATTATTCACATTCTGGGAGAAACGGTCACGTGTTTATTTAGTATAATAATACAAGCACGGTGAATAAGATCTCCCTTTAAATCAACACATGAAATGTAGATAAATACGGTATTTATGATTATCACATTTCTCAAAACACATATAAAAGAATTGTCTCTGTTATTAATCTCCCGCATACACATTTTTATACGTAAGAATAATTCGCTTTCCAGCTACTTCGTGTGAAGTTGTCAATGTTTCACTGAATGCGAAATTGCCATGACAGATCAGAAAGTTTACCGCTCGATGATTCAGATTTTAAGAATCAGATAGACAACCGAGTTTTAATATCGGCTGAATCACACTGAACTTCTCATTCTTCATTAGCACTCAATGAACCATCGAATCGTTAAACTGTTTGAAGAGCGTATAATAAACCTTATGACATCCGATATGAGGTATTCCACACATATAGAATTTCCGACAAAGTAACTATCGTCAAATTAACGTGATACTATATCTGGGTTTATCAAACATCAGTACTGTGATCACATTCCTGAATTTCTGGATTGCGCAAAACATGAAAATAAATCTTTCTGCACGAATAGTTTAAAATGTTATTTAGTCACTGTATTTGAGGTTTCCAGGGCGGTCCCGTTGAGTCTAATAACTTTAGTCTTTAGAATGTTATTCATACAAAGCATAATCCATTTTAGCGCTTCCTTGTCTTCTCGAATGAGATAGTCACTCCGTTCAGGATTACAAGAAAAAAATGTAACCAAGAAGTGGGAGTATTGTAAGCATTTACTCCGTTCGCTTTAGGGCAATCCTCGTTCTGCTGCGAACAAAATAAAGATGATCATGCTTAGATCTTTTGGCAACGATCAGCGTGGTTTCTTCGAATTTCTCTCTGAGAAAGACTACTAGATCTCCTAATTGTTAACAAACAGTGATGCTATCGGACTGCAAATGCTTAATAAACATCAGCGGTTAACTCAATACCACGTTTTCTACATTACGAAACATTCAATAATTTTGAAAGAATGCCGAGTATTGCATTGTTAGTCGCACACTTCCAGGGAACGATCACTTGGAATGAGCCAAGCCGGTTTTGCAATCGCTTTAAAAGTATGGATATTAATATGGAATCCAATGCAGACAGGCGATTAAAAAGTGAACATGTTTGCATATGGGGTCTGAACCGAATAAATGTCTAATTTAGATATCAATCATTTTTCCGGGATGATCATCTCTGACATAACCTTCAAATTAACTGAATTTGCTATATTATTGTTCGATAAATACCAAATGCGTAACAAAAATAGAATTATTTTCTCAAATTTCTATTGTAACATTTATTGGATGATATTCGGCGCCACATTCAAATTTGTTGCATTTTCCAAGCTCTGCTTGTCAAATTATTCTTGAATCGGTTTTCTCTTAGTTTGCTGTAAATTAGTAACTAATTTGTCGCTCCATACAAGAACATGAATTATAATTGAAGTGAACAAATTTTAGTTAGCCAAAAGCGTCGCATAACTGCATTTCAGCCGATTGTAGGAAAAAATTAGTTACAAGGTACTTGGTCTACTAAGTATGCCGAATCTAAAAAAAGACAAGCGAGGGACAGTCCAAATTGCGCTTCGATTTGTCATGCCGAAAATCTTCTGTCATTGGGAACATGGTAATTGTGCAAACCTAATTAGATTACTAAAATCAAAACATGTGCTTTGCTGAGTGAGAAAAGTTAATTGAGTCGACGCGATTTGTACTGGGCCAAACAATGCATCACAAAATTTGCTCAAGGATAGATGCAAGGAAACTTACTAGTCCAATCCACTTCTAGATGTAGCAAAGGTTTAGCAAATAAATGACAAGATTGATGCAAAATTGAACTAATAAATGAAGAATCCACATAAAAGTAATTCCACATCGCGTGAGTGCATTCTAAGAGTTTTTTTTACAATTTCGCTGCCAGCAATTGATAACGCTAATTTTTTTTCTTTCCATAACGTTGCTATGAGCATATTGAGTAAATAATTAACAATATAATCAAGTCACTTGAAAATAGTTAGACATGTTTCGATTAGAGCTTTCTGATTTCGTACATATTCTGGATTTTTAATGAAACATGATGCGCCTTTGATGTACATACTAATTTCACATCGACCGGAAAGGTTAGTCAGTATTTTAATTTCCAATAACAATTGCACGGAAAGAAAGCAAATAGTCAGATCTGTTTGGGTAATGTTTTGCTTCTGACAAATAAGCATAGTCAGACAAAGGGTCAGGTTAAAAACAACATCTATTATTGGTATTAATGTTTCTTGGAATTATTTTCATATTTTTGGAGTGTCAATCTACGTAAAAATACATTAGATAAATTTGCGTGCTGGCCGAGTAACTAAAAAACCTCTTGGTGAATGTCTTTTCTCTGAAAATATATAGGACATCGTTGAATACAGTCAAACGTTTACATTGCTCCGGAACATCCGTAAGCTCATCAACTATGAAACTGCAAAGTTGGTGTTATACAAATCAAGAAAACACCGAGGACAATCTTGTCCAACAAGATTGATAAGCACTTTATAAGCTGCAAAATCACCATCATATAGTAATCACTGATGTTGACAACGATGAGGCAACGGTGAATCGTAAATATGGATGATATTTACATTAGATCGGCACAGTAAGAATTTTTAAAAGAGAGCACCACAAAACGTGGCATTAGGCATGGCGACGGAGTAACAGTCAAGAAGACTTGGAGACAAGCAATTATAAACTTTAATCTGTTTGTGTCTACGTCCATCATCATTATTGCAATAGTAAACATTATTCGCGTTTTACACGACCATTTAACCGTGCATCAGATGGCACATCTCAATTTGATTTTATAAATGCACATTTTTGTTGCTTATCAAATGTGTCTGATCTTCAAGACGCACCAGTGACCAACTTATAGTTTTTTTTGTTCTAATAAAACGCAGTTTTGGACGCCTCTTATATGCCTATAACTCACCGTGAACACAACGCATCAATTTTAATCTTCTATGATTTCGCGGATGGGTGTTTTACTCTGATCAGTTAGCTTTTCAGGAAACATTTTATTAACCTTTGTATGAAATGCTTTTTGTATATTCCTATTGGGCTAATGTTCGTTCGTTTTTATCGCTGGATAAGTTATTGAGTTCTTACGTTTTTATATTTCTTTATAATTTGTGCAACTCAGATTTGAGAAACGGGAGGGTGTCTGTAAAATATTTAATTTAATAAGTGACCATCACTCCGAAATCCATATCTTGCAAATATTTCCACATGTCTTGTAAAATGTTCAGATCTATTATCACAATTGTGTCATTGATCAACTACGAACATATCTATTGATGGATTCATTAATTAATAAGGAATTTATTTTCAAATTGCTACATATGCGAATAACCAATTACTGAAGTTAACAGTGAATCAATTGCTAACCATTTATTGTGTTGACATAAATGGCCATTACACAATGTGCTTTATGCTCAATTCTGTTCCCAATTTACTGATCGCTCAAACTCTTACGATCCGACAAACTAGCATCTAACTGTAGGGCTGATTTATAGCACGCGTATCAAATAACTGCGTGTTCAAGTCAATGCCATCAAAGTTATCCATAATCTTATCGTCTCGAATTGTTACTGAATCTTTGTGTACTGCGAAGTCATAAGCGTCCTGGATTACTGTGCAGGTAATCCTATATATATATATATATATATATATATTATATAGAATATTAATATATATATATATATAATCAATATATATATTTATCTGAATTGCTTTGCCAAATCATTATCGTGTAATCCAAATAACGATAATAACCCATGAACCTATCGGCTCAGTGATTTCATAATTGCAACAACGTTATTCTCAATGGCGTACGTTAGTCCATTTTGGGATTAATTGTTTAACTGAATGACACATGGTGATCAATATATCCGTCGAAATGAAAACCTCATTATAACCCCGTGGCTTCTGACTGTATGAGAAAACGTAGCCTATGTACGCATGAGATGTGTGGCCAATAAATGAATTATAATCGGTCATATTTGTATAATATACCTGATTTCGGTTCGAAGGTGTGGCCTAAAACAAACGTTCGTTTCTTAAATCATGGAAAGTATTGCCGTTCGAAAGTAATGTCGTATTCAATAATATTTAAGCTGCAAAACAATTACACGATCATGAACCTGAGACTCTGCCTATAATATAACGCTGGTCATTAGGATGGTATTGAAAAATGACTTTAAATTATTGATGAATACTGATATGCACCTGGTTGTTGCATGTGAACACCAGGACATTGAGGAACCATCTGGTATTTTGAACCGTTAACCTTCAACAATCGAATAATTTCGAATGCATTTAAAATAGTCGTCACCAAAAGGAATGATGTGATTTACTTTTGTAGTAATATTTTTTCACCCAGGGATAAGTTAGCGTGTGAAACGAAGCCGTATTCAGTATTTTTATTAATACGTGGTAAGCGTCACAAGCTTGTTTTATCTAAAAATGCAAAATATTGGCTTGGAGAAAGGTTTAACTGGAACCTTAAAAATCCGTTCCAGGTTGTTTCACAAGTTATAGTTTCAACAATATTGAACATAATCATTCGCTAAACTTCAATCAACTGGTATAATAATCGAATGCTTAGTTTTTTATACATAAAACGAAACAGTGGCATTGCTTGCTTCTACGTGGATATTCAATGCTCCGGTCAAATCCTTTATCCAAACGTATTTCGAGCAATATTTGAGTGTAGGTTTACAAAAAGACCGAGAATTATTCTATGATTCAATTCATTTCAACTAAAGGTTTGGTCGTTGCCGATAATCTGGCCAGTTATTGCACCATTCGGTTAACCATTACAACATCAATCACATGAAGATTGCGTATGAAATAATTTCTTTGGAAAGCCTGTCGACCGGTTATCGCGTTGATTATTATACCAACCGAAAAAAAGACAAAATCGATTGGGCGAAGGAGCTTAGTATGTCTAACACAAAGAATTGAAATCACTCATCAAGTTTATGCATATAAAGCAATCACGACACTATCCTGATACAACTATGTCCGGGTAGTCACTGCAAACTGATTTGTCTATTGATTTCGTTTAAAGTGATAAAATTTGAGCAGTCGAGGCGCAGTGCCCGTTTTACCAGCATTAACGAATTCAATATTTTTTGATTGCGACTGACGTTGAGCATTTCGCAATATTTCCGAATATTTTTTGTTCCTAACACTTCTTATGCGATCCTTCCGAAATCCGAACTATTAAATGTTCGTGATGCACGTCGTATCACTGTTCGGCATTTCATATTTTTGTTTTGAGCTAGAGGGTGGTTTTCGTCGTATCGTTTGAAAACTCTTGTTCACCTCTAATCCAAAATTCGAAACTATTAAATATTAAACTGACTAACGTAGATCGTGTCTCCTAATGTTTTCTACCACATTTACTTTAATCAAAAACATTATCTGATGATTATTCATGGCAATAGTTTGAAACTCACCGATTAAAAACCCGTCAATTAATACCAATAAAAACCACTCTGTAGATGTAAAACGGATATTCAAAATAAAAGAATTTATACATCATTAATAAAGATTCACATTGCATTGATTTTCAGGCTATTTTTCATTGATCTTGAGCGATAACAATTTCACAAATAAAATGAATACAGAGAGAGTATTCGTCATGACTTAAATTGTGATCAAGTCAACACGTAGTGCTTAGTGCTCCGAATTTTTAGATTTATTAATTTCCAAAACCTGTATTATTTATCCGTAATAAATTTATTTCAGAAGGCGTTTGTGTTAATTGATGAATAAATACCAATCGGTACAGAGATGTGGAGATGAGGAAAATAACAATGTATTATCTTATTTGCCAAGCAAACCTTGGAAAATAGAATGGTGCAACTTTCGAAGTTTGTTTAAAGGTTTATTGATGTTTTACGTAGAAAATCCCTACCATGTGCCAAGTGATATTTCATGATATTTATGTCGATATTTATGTATTGATATGGCCAATATAAGCCTTATGAAAATTACCTGAAGGAAAAAACGAACACCTCGAATTTTCTGGCGAAATATTTCCAGGAATTGTTTTCCTTTATTTCGCGAATAAGTCTTATCAACTTCCTTATTGGTCTTCGGTTCGCATGTTGAAATCCGAAAAAACCCGTGGCAGACATGAGAGCACTTGACTCTCTGCATATATTCCTCTCAAAAAATGCAAAATTGGTTAAAAATTAAATGTATACCAGATGAAAAAATCAAGCATGTAATAATCATGCTGATGGCAGAAAAGTGAATACGTTGCAAATGCTTTCAGCTTGTAGGGTTTCGAAATCTTTCTGAAGGCATTTTCTTGTGAAGCTCAACTTTTAAGAGATCATTACACAATTCTGTATTGTATATCGTTCTCCATAGGAAAAAAATTATACGCGAAGTGTGACTCTAAATCATTTGCGATTATCGTGTGATCAGTAATCGGGTGCAACGTCCTTCTGTTCGATATAACGTATTAATTTATTTTACATTTTGCACTGCTAGTATGCACAACAGGTCATTCTTTATAACCACGTATAATGTCTTACATTATATCGCGAACCGATGTTGTTGGGACTAGCAATATTCAGGAAATCAAAAGCTGTTACTACGGTGGCCGGCTTAGAGTAAGTGACGACCTTTATATCCATTTTAAATATCTGTGTCAAGCAATAATAATAAATAATGCCAGAAAACAAAGCTTGACCCACGGAATTTAAGGCTTTCATTAAGGCTCTGTCGTAAGCGCGCCTCGTACAAGAATTTTGAGCATTCGTTTATCAAAATTATTTAAAAAAAGTTAAGCTGTATATTTTTCATCAAGACCTCACCAAAACGCTTCGATTACCACTAATATATTGAGCTCAAATGTATTTGAAGTAACGATCTTTTGCTTGTCTCAGCATGAGTGAAACCCAGCATAGAATGAGTGGGAAACGTTTCATTTAATGATAAGCAGAGTGAACAAATTGTTCATCCCAAAAAGGTTTTATTACGAAAAAGGTATATAGCGCATGATGTAGTTTAACACTTAAATACTCTAACTCCTAAAAAAAGCCGACGTAAATCCTTGGGATGTCGTCGTTAATCGGTCAGCGGTACAAAACATAACTCCTTTAGTTAGTGAGGAAGAATTTTACCTCCATTCTTTATTTTTATACAAAACGGTTATCATCCGTGGTGGACGGAATTACCCGGCTCGAAATACAGTTGGTCGTGGAAGAAAAGCATGCCAAAATTAAATAAATGCAGGCTTATAAATATCGTTTAACAAGCAGTGTCAGATAACATAAAAGTTCACATGTGCGTGAAAATTGCAAAGATAAATTTTTGAGTGTCTGAATAAGCTTTAGCTCAAAAACCTCATTTTAAACTAATACTGTCTCTAAAAGAGCAGCACATGTCCTCAATATACTCTATTGATTATATGTGATATTTTTATTCCAGACCTGAGAGCACTAATGATACAAGCTTTTATTCATGTTTTCTGTGGCTCAAGATATATGTAGATATTGAGCAGCGAGTTTATCAACGCTCGACATAAATTGTTTTCTGCACCCCAATTATATCTTTTGCTGAAAGGATATCACATATTATTCTCTTCAAGTTACTCTAACGACGAATCGGAGCAGAAATTATCATTGTTAACAAAATATTACATAACCTAGGATATCATTCAAATGAATATGTTCTCGCAAATGCTTACTTACAATTCTGGGACCAATGATTATAATTTAGTTGTAACCATATTCCTTCTCAAACTGTAGTGCTCATTTTCAATTTTATCGGTCTAGGTTTAACTTTGAACTGTATACATTCTACTGTTATTCACTGCACTACTGTACATGCGTTCAAAGCCAATTTTGTCGAGTTTGTGTTGTAATATCCTTTTGCGAATACCTATTTACTCTTTTACGTGGCTCATTGTATTTGATACACTGTTTCACAGAACAATTTCTGAAGTTCACGTTAATTTGAGGTCAGGATTAATGTTTTTATTCACATCTGTAAAGTTTTGTTAGACAATCGACGAAAAGGATGAAGTTAATTTCATTTAATGCTTTGACGGCACGCTATGACCTACATTCACGTACGAAAGCGCATTCCCATGCTTTGTTTGGAACAGGATTGAAACCCACATTTTCACGCTTGCTGTATCTAAACTAAGAACCCACTGATGTCATAAGCAAGTTTCACTAAGATCGCTCTGATCAAATTAGCCTTCGACACATTATTTCGGTTCAATGAAGATATATCGTTAATCGCGTTGGTATGAGTGATGTTACAAAATTTAAACTGTTGATTATACTGGCTTCCTTGTCGATGTCAACAATTGAACTAAATCAAAAGCGTATGTAGAATTCATGGTCATCAGCTTTCAGAATTGATATATATATTCCGATTCCTGATTGACAATCACACACACACCGCTCATAGCGTTGTGCAGTATCCAGTCGATCTGCTTTCAGGAGGCAGAAACAGTTGATACTCTTACTCGGCGTTGAAATGAAGTTTCACACATTGCCACCTAAGTGATCTGCCATGGGAAAAATCTTGTCAAAACATAGGGTCAATCATCATAGCTTCTATATTTCGTTTGCAACGCATCGAAAGCGCATTCACTATTCGTATAAAAATATGCTTTCTAATTGTAATTCAGTATAACAATCATGCAGCAATCATCGCAGAACATTGATATACTATTGTTTGAAATAATATACCAACATGCAACCAAACTAGCATTAGTTTTCCGGAAAACTTATATACCAAGCTCTGTTCAGACAAGCTTTCCCAGTGGTGTGATACCAGCAAGCAAAATATTATATACCGCACATCATCATTCAAAAAATTTATCCGCATACAGTGAGTTACAACATACATGCAGCGACTCAGCGATAATACAAATTTCCAATTTCCGTATCAGAAGCATTACACAGATAATATCTAAAATCATCAGTGCATGGTGTTTTGAGCTGAACCAGTTTAAACGAATTGAGCATTGTATGCCAGAGTGTGGAAAAATCTCGATTTTGAGCAGGCTCGTAATGCAGTCAATCATTTTAATTATTTGGACAACATTCCCATATAACATGATCGCATGCATTTATCAAATCAATAAAAATATTTTATAGTGACATACGCCGGTCGCGACACTTGATTTAGAAATGTTTCATTTAAAGAAGCATGTCGATAGTTGATCTTTTGCTGCGATATCTATAATTAACTATATTAGCTTAACGTTTAAACGCCTCCGTAGGATATCAAAAAACGATTTGCCTATCGCATTTTAAAGAAAAAATTCGCTGAAATAGTCCCACTCGCCTTGATCACCCTTATACTAAAATAAAGTTAATGTTTGATTTTCACGCCTCACACCAGTCACACCTTCCCCTTGTTAGCACGGAAAAAGCAATCGATGAAGAGGCAGCGTTTCAACGCTCATACATAATTTTATCATCATTACGACGTCAGCAGCGAATTATCAGCAGGCTATACTGTAGATTGCTGCGTTGAACTCATAAATATTTAGGAAACTATCCCAGATTTTAAGTATTGGTGAATTATCAACCCAAATGTTTATTTGCTGAGTTTGTCGACAATAATGTTTCGAAATAATCACTGAGTTGAAAGTGTTTTGATAATTTTCAAAAGTGGCACGTTTGATCATATTATACATAAAGTGAAAATTTTCATAACCAATTAAAATGCAGTGCAATAGTCATTTGCAAACCGACTGCATATCTACCATACATTTTGCTAGCTGCAATAAAAAATCGTACGTTTAAACTGCTGTCATTCTTTTGAACATATTAAACATTTCTATCCAAACCACAAAACATTAGAGGAGGTTTTGGAAAAAAACGTTTACATATTTTAGACACTCTTTTGGAACATAGGTTACAAAATCGATGCAACGTAGGCAGATTTTGTTCGATTATCAGTTTTAAACGGATGGATCTTGTCTGTTTATCTTGATGAGCTCAGTAATAAAAGATTTTTATATCACACAGGCAAAATATTATGAACATACGCTGACGTCGACTCCCCAGTCATTAGTACAACTGACACCGTGATATTTATTCGGCGGTAGATTGGATTTCGTGCGTAGATCTATCAGGCCCCCTCATTCTTACCGTTTCTTCTACCTCCTTCAAATGTTCCAAGAGGCGTTGGGCAATTATTGAGTTTTGTCCTATCTCTGGCATTTAATTCAACCTATAACACTATACAGTTTTTTATGGAATTGTTTCTGTTTAAAATGACAACATTATCGCAACGCAGATTTAGAGTACATATCATTTTGCTTGTGCTGCTGCTAAATTTTTTTTGTCTTATACGAAAGGCAAACTAAACTTCAAACAGTCGAGTTGGCAATTATATTGTATCGCCTTTGCATCGGTGATTCAGCATGGTTCTCAATTTATATAAATTTACATGCAACAACTGAGGATATAAGACCGTGGCCAGATAGAACGTTGTTATCTGGTGGCTACCCAGATATGGATAACTAGCTGTTGCTCATCAATCAAGTGCTCCCTTCTCGCGACGACATCCGAACCGAATAATTAACTGTAGTGTTTGGCAACTACGTCTTGCTGGGAATTGTCAGGATGGTATTGAATTCAAATTTACCTGCCCGATCTTACTCTGGCTTAAGTTTGTCTACGTGATTGACACTTAAAATCCACAAGTGAATAAACGTTTAAAATAAGCATTTTTGATCGTAAGGTGCACCACCCACATGGATATACGTAATCCAACTACAAGAAACAAACAGCATTCAGCCGCAATTCTGCTGCATTCACACCTACTGTCATGTTAATCAATTTGACTGGGTTACGCAGTACCAAGCAAGCAGGTCAGAGGACCGACTTGGTTGTAAGAGTCTTTATTTGACCCCCACAGTTAGAGCATATTTGGAGTTCAGAGCTAATCACAAAACCTCTTCTGCAAAGACAACCTTGCAACCAACCCCTAGTCAAAATGTGTGTAGCTTCGTTTAACAAGGAACGCTAGTTGAAAATCCGCAGAATCCATGTGAGAGCACCTTTAAACAGGAAGTCAATTACATGATATAGTGTTTGTAATGGAACACATTTCTGTGCATCAACCGACTTTGCTGTCTGAACTTTGTAGTGGAAGGATCAACAGATTTACTCCCACATCACCGCAATGGCAATTAAGTACAAAATCGATTTCAAACTTTGTAAATCTAAAGATTATCCGTTCAAGTGAATAATATTGATCAACCGTCTGGAATCAGCACATCTCACTTATTTTCACACCACACTACTGTACAGCCTTGAACAAGACCCATTTATGTCGCTCGGAGCAGTTCAATATAAACATTATTCAATAAAAAGTAAAATAAATTTTCAGCAAGATTCTACTAAAGTGTAATCAAATGCGTATGGCTTCATTCCATTTCTTCTTCCGTCCAATATCATATTCTGCTTAGCAAAACATACAATCATCTGCTCTGTTGAAAACTCTTAAGCATCGTTATTCAAGTGCATTTTATTTTCACTGAAAATACCCAGAAAGAAACTTCTTTTGACATGAACGTTGAGAGCTCGCTCGTGAATAGTGTCTTCCTAAAATATCTTCTCTCGAGGTCACGCTGAGCAATCACCAGCAAAAATTATCAGATAGATTTGGACAACGTCCCGATGAACAACTTAGATACATTTATTTACTTTTCAAACAGCAGATTTTTAACTTGAAATCTGGCATCATATATAAACGAAGAACAAGACAACACTCTCCTGGCTTACATGGTTCGAAACCAATTTATCGTGAACGATATGGTCGCAAACCTTACTGTAAAAGCTACCAGCGGAAAACTCAAACACGCGATCTAAATGCTGCTTAATAATGTGATGGATATAGAAATTAACAACAATATTATCCAATAATACCCAGCACTTTGCAATTAACTCGAATGCATTGTTTAGTACTGTTTATCAGCTATTGATCCTAAGGACTATATCCTCCGACTGAATATTTTAATTTTTTTTCTGTTGGCCAATTTCCAAGAATGTAAGAACCAAATACACGAGTTCATCACGCTAGATGATTGTACAAATTGTTAATTTGTATCCGTCGGTTCTGGTGATAGTCAAACAGGCGTAGTTAGAAATATTCGAAAGAAATTCGATTAAACATATACGAAGAAGCGTAACTGTCTATCGGTCCTATTTTTGGCATTTCGATTTTTTTGAAATTTCTCATAGCACCATGTGCTTGATTATTCGTCCGTGTCGGTATTGAAATTGAAGTAGAAAATACATTCGCAAACTAAAATCATTTGTAACAGAAAATTAAGAATAACCTAATCGTTGAAAACTATTATATTTCATGTTAGCGTTCATAATTTGGTGAGCATTTTACTATATTCATTGAGTCGTTGTATGTCTTCGATCAATATTATAAATTGTACGTTATGTTTATTATCAAAAAGTTAGGTGATTGCGAACGTTTGCTTATATCCCTAGAATCTTTAATGACAATTTATATTTCACGTGCATTTATTGGTTTGAGGCTATTACGGATCGAGTTTCGCATCCTGATTGTTGTCTGGAAGTTGATAATCTTGTCAAGACGTTTGGTGTTCACTTCGGGCATCAAAATATTTGCATACACTTATATATATTTCATTGAAAATAGATTTTTTCATCGCGATGGAGCACTTACTTGGTTCTAATTTGAACATTCTACCTGTAAATCAAACCAAGATTAAAACTTTGATGTTCTTTTAAATTCATTCAAATACGCTAACAAAATAGTAACATGAAAGTTACCTCAGTAAACATATTCTAACTGTTAATGTATTATTATCACGTTAACCAGTGTTTCAGTTCATGTTCAGTAATTTCTACTGAATAAATGATGCGCGGTTATGCATGATCACTCTAGTAACTGCAATAAATATTGCAACAAATAAATGACTTATTCTGTCATAGCGAAATTTTGAGACAAAATTTGATGGCTCAGTGTCAGTTCGAATGTATCGATCGGTCTTGCAAGGATTGACTCTGCCAATCTTATGAACAGTAACTTTCAAGTTCAATTTTGCTTACTATTTTGAACAATTTACAAAATTTTGCAAATGGTAATGCGCATACTAATTTGAGTGAGTGAGTGCGGATTATCCTCTCATAATTGCGTTCAATTGAATGCCGAACTATTGCTTGCTTAATCCTTTGAGTTCATGGAGGAACATAGGGCCTCGGTAACTTGTTTTTGAGTAATCTGTTCATAGCAGCTAGTTAGATGTCGTTCCAGTTAAGTCCACACTTGCGGATTTTTTATTCAAACGTGCGTTTCGGGCGTCCGACCCGTCTCTTCTCGATTGGGTTACATACCGGAGAATGACGCGTGATGTCATCATAAGGTTTGCGCAAGGAGAGCCCAACCCATCTCTTCGTCTTTCTACTGATGTGCATAGGGATCGGGTCCTCAGTAGCAATCTGCCACAGGTGTTGATTCCTTATCTTTCCTGACCATTTTACCCCACGACGAGTGCTATTATTTTGAAGTGCTTGCAAGCGGCCAGAAGACTTTGCTCACACTCGCAGGTTTCCGATTTATAGAGTAGCACGGATTTGATCTTGCTTCTAAATATACGGAGGTTCGTTCGTTTCTATAGATTCTCAGACTCTGAATGGGTTTTGAAGCTATAAACGTGTATCTTGCTTCGTCGATTCTGGCGAATATATCTATGTCCGTGCGACCACTTATTGAAACTAGGCTGCCAAGGTAGACGATTTGCGTGACGTCTTCAACTGCTTCACTGTTCATATTGATTGATGGGTGTTTATCAATTAACACACGAAGGACTTCTGTTTTTTTCACTGTTCACGTGTAGTCCTGCATATGAAGCAAAGTGTGCTAGACAATCGGTTTTATTGAAGACGTTGGGAGGAGCGTGATATCAAGCAGACATCTTCAACGTATTCCAGATGCTCCAAATGGTCAGATTCCTTCCAATTGATACAGTTACTCTCACCTTTCACGGTCTATTTTATTATTTAGTCTATTACCAACAGAAAAATCATTGAGGATAGCAAGTATCCCTGGCGAAAGCCAGTCTTGACGACAAATTGATCGATCAGTCTTTTGTTGTGAATTATCTGAGAGGAGGAACCTTCATACAGCAGCTTTATGAAGTCCATGTAAAGCGGTAGGATCCAATGATGAGGTAAAAGCTTCCAAATGAATTCACAGTCCACACTGTGAAAGGCTTCCTTAAAATCTATGAAGTTGCGGCAAAGAGGCGATTGCCTTTCAATTCTTTGTTCAATTATCATATGGAGGGTCGCAATTTGGTCGATGCCAGACTTTTGTTTTCAAAAGCTTGCTTGTTCTGGCCGTAACACTTGATCAATAACGTCGCGCAAACGCGGTTAAGTGATTCGTGTAATCCCTTTACTAGTGACTGAGAGCTGCATTATACCTCGCCAGTTTTTGCATAGCCTCAGATACATATTCTCGGAGGTTTGACTAAATTACCACTTATCCTGTCTTTCTGGCCAGATTATCTGCAGCAGAGTAAGTAACGTATCAGCCATTGTGTACAAATCATCCTTCAGAGCTTCTAGTAAAATAACATCTGGACCTCGAGCTTTGCCATTTTTCAGCGATTTCAAGGCAAAAAGGATTTCATTTCGACCGAGCGATCGGTATTTACGTCTAGAAAATTGGCTGCAGATAAGATCTCAGTGACTGAAGTAGGTACTGCTCAATTTAGCAGTTCCTTTAAGTGCTCTATTTATCGCTTCCTCTGCTCTTATTTTTGACTGATAAGGAAACCTTCACCGTCCTTCGCTATTTTGCCGTAATTTATCTTTATTGCTGATAGGGTTCCAGTAATGTTGCATAGGGTGTTAAGGTCTTTTACTGCTGCATTTTGCGACTCCGTTGCCAGCATTTTATAGACGTGCCTTTTGTCACTTCTGGCTGCTGGTTCCACGTCTTTGTTGAGAAAGCCGTGTTGTTCGATCAGTTGGTTTCTCTGCCTAATATCCTCACACCCAAGTATCTGTTGTTTCAGCTGCCTTCTCAAGTTGATCAGTGTCTAAGTCTCACTAGAGATCCACTCTTTATCTTGCTTTACACGTTTGTCAATTACTTGCTAACAAGTGTCTTTTCAACAATATTTTGGAGCGGACCAGCGTTTATTTATTGAGAGTTCAGGGGTTAAGTTGTTGGGCGTTTCGAATCTGTTTTAGGAGAGATTGAAAATTTATCTTTTCTGCGCTTTCCCCTTAGTTTCCGCATGTGATACTTTAATCTAGGCTGACTGCGTGTTCCGGTAGTGGGCTGAAGCAACATCTGCACCTAGCATTACGCGAGTATCGAGGAAACCGTCTCCATTTTCGTGAAAATGATGGGTGATCGCTTTGATTGGCAGTAACACCCTCAGGTGAAGTCCAGCTGGCCTCGTAGATGTTACGATGTTTAAAAAAGCTGCCTTCGATGACCAGATCGTTGAGCGCGCTAAAATTAGCGAAAGGTTCACTACTATCATTCATTTCACCGTGACATGCGTAACTATCACAGATTGTCTCCTTTTGCTGTCTGGACCCAATTTCGCGTTCGTCTCATCCACCAAAATCCTAATATCTTGCTTTGTTTTCTTGTCAAGGACAAACTGCATTCGCACGAACAATTCTTCTTTCGGCTCAAGAATAGCATTGGTATGGGCGCAAAACATTGAATTAACGTCACATTTCTCCCATCGCTGTTGAATCTGGCTGTGATTGTCCGTGAATTAATGAATTTTCTTCCAATGAGAGCGCCTTCAGCTATTAGAGATAGCATAATGGCGACGCCTCCTGAATGACTATTTGTTCTAATCTTCATGACCAGAGTAAATAATCTGTTCTCCAGATGTCGAAACCAACATACTAGATCCATTTAATCTACTTTCACATATTGTCAAAATTTGTAAACCATACGTTTGCATTTCTTTCGCAACCTGTGCAGCCTTTCCAGTCACAAAAAATGGTATGGGCGTTCCATCTGACAATCTTTGTTGTTGCTTTCATGGACCAAAGATTCATCTTCTGACTGACTTCCGGTGGAGTTTCACCGGTCCGCTTCATTTTCAACTCAGACGAGGTTTTTTCTCGATTCAAGGATGGAGATGTTACTTCGATATGACATCTTGCTTCGGTTTCAGTAGCGGTTTGAGGTTTTTACAGAATTGGGTTGCTGACCCTGCGTCTAACCCTCCTTTTTGCAGACGGGCTTCGGACTGCTCTCAGCGGAGTATTGCGATTGTGTAATCCACAGGGAGCGGAGGTATGGAATCAGACTTCTTATATCCTAGTTGGACTGCCCTCTCAGGTTGACGAGCTCCATTTACCCAAAGCAAACTTATTTTGAGGCGCCAACACCCGGCTCTGCCCTTTTTTCTGTCAGTGGACGCAGTTACACCACGAGCAGGTAAGGAGTTGGGCTTCAGTTGTGAGAGGCTATTTAAGGAGTATGAGCGCATTTTGTAGGTAGTGAGAGCTTATCCCAACCCTAACCCCTGCTATGACAACCTTGGTAACTGTCAAACTATTACTTCAAATTATTTCGAAGCATTAGTCATTCCATACTATATTCTTCAAACATAGGTCATACATAATGACTATATTTGTTTGTCTGTTAAAAAAATGAAATCTAAGAACAAATTATATCAAATCGTTGAAGTTAACCCTACTTTGATAAATAATTCATGTTTCGGTAATCTATCCATTGCCATAAATGTTCTATTTAAATATGTAAAATCAAAAATAGACTTACAGTTAACTTCTACGGAATCTGTTTGAATCACTGCAATAATATTCAATAAAAATTGAGACGTAATGTTATCAGCTTTTATAAGATATAAAGATAAGATATGAAACATTCTATTTTTCTTTAATAAATAAATAAAATGATAAGAATGAATGAGAGTGCTATTTGTATTGAAAACACTCGCATCGCAATGGCATAAACTTACACAAATTAATGAAATACAGATACGATGAGCATGAATGCGGCACAATAATGACACACTTCATATTAAATCGTTCCATAGTTTTATTTTTAGAATAGGTAAAACCGAAATAAGAAGGAATAATCCTCTAAGACTAAGCTGCTTCATGCGCCAAATGATTTTACGTGAGCAGTAGATGTTGGGTTTAAGATTCGCGGGAGTTATTCAGATATGTCAAAAGCCTTCGATGATATAAACCGCAGATTTTTTTCTCGCAAACGCTGAAACGTTGAAGTACCCGTCCTCGAACCAATATTTTTGGCAATGTATGCCATGGACATATAAACTCTCATCAATTGTAACATTCAAATGTTCGCAAAATACATGGAAGTGTGGTCGGTGATAAGTGTGAACTGCCCCAGAATGATTTCGACAACCCCGCGCTTGATCCTCAAAAATCGAATGTTCATCAATTTCCGAACGTGCCACATATTCAACATTAGCAAATGTGTGAAGATTCAATATTCTATTTATTCAAACAGTCTCTCGTTGACCTAATAAGAAAAGCTCTGGGTATATCAAGAGACTGCAAATTGGTCCACAAAAAACATTGTATTCATCGCCACCCTTGATGAAAATTTTTGTTAGAATCTGGAAACACTCAAATTTCGGTATTATAATTACGTATATCGGATGCAAAATGGGGTAATCATGCAATCCTGATCGTTATGTTTGGAAAATATTTGCGACATTACTAACTATATACAATCGACCAACAAAACGTTTCGCCGGATTCAGCCGAAAACTATAAAACGAACGAATATATAAACTAATCTAATTCTATGATTAAAATCGTTGGATCCAAGGGGATTTGATTTTGTTGTACAATATTATAACATACTTAAACCAGCTTCTACGATGCTGATTCGATCTAAAGGACTCTCAGTATTAATGAACTCGAACTCTTACTGTCACAGTACATGTCTATCGACTCAAATGCATAGCATATAATTTGCCGTGTAAATGTCTTATGCTTGGAACAGACTACACTTATATGCTGTAAACACCCAAACCGAAAGATAATCAAGAGCAATAATGATTCCTTTCCTGTACTTAACCTGTGCATTCAAGAAAGCTATGCATCCTGAGTCTATCGGTCTATGTGTTTCCCATCTGTTGAAACGAATCCACTTTTTTCTCTTTGAATTTTTATCGGATATTAAACTGCGATTTTAGTAAGCGAATCTCGTTTTTGCTATTCAAAAAGTATTGATTGTCACAACAATTGTTCAAGTATATTCATGTAAGATATGAACAAATTTATGCATTTTAAACCAATTTATATAAATTGAACTTTATGTTTATATTATGTGGTTTTATCATAATTAATTGTGTGAACAATATCACTTTATTCTGAATAGTATTATTGGTCCTGAAAAAGGCTGCTGTTGGATATATCCGTTGTTTTCAATGAACAGAATTTCCTAAAATGAATTCCTTTATTGCCAGCTATTGTAATTTGTGACGATTGAGCTGCCACACGCATTAAAACAAACGATTAGAATATTGATGTTAACTTAAAAGCAATGTCTTGCCTAGTTTGATTTCTTGGTTTCGAAAAACCTCTGTGATATTTCTCTTTACAAATACACGGTGGTTGCGCAACAAAATCAATGAATCGTCTACATTTCAAGAAAATATTCACCAAACATCTTCTTCTAAAAGAAACTCGGCTATTGTCTCACAAAACAAATAGTGAACTAGAATTTCCCGAGGTGAAAATTTTCCGCTATGACAGTGAAACGATTGGGTGGTTTGTAGCCTTGTAACGGAGCCAAAACATTTGTCGTGAGATTAGGGTCTCACACAAAGATTTACGGTAAACAATCTTTTATTCACTCTGATTAATCAAATTGATAGACCGCGTGTGGTTCCAAGGTTGTCAAAGCCGGGGATGTTTTGGGGATAAGCTCCTGATTCTAAAAATGCTCCAATGGCACGCGTCTCATATAGCCTCTGGCAACCAAGTCCAGCTCCTGGCCTGCACGCGTGGTCCTGTGCGACCCGGCGGAACTGCTTCTACTGACAAGAGAAAGGGCGAAGGCGGCTGACTGGCGCCTCAAAACCAGCATGCTTCGGGCAGGTGGAGCTCGTAAGTCCATGAAGGCGGTCCACCTGGGGGAAGGAAAACCCTCATCTCAAACCTCCACTGCCTTGTGGCTACATCCAATCATGGAAAAGGCTTCAGGAGTCAACCTCGAGGAAAAATCCGGAGCCGGAGTCCCGTTAGGCAGTCCGAAGTTTTTTTTACAACTTCGCCCTGCCAACTTCTGCGACGGCATAGTTGTCCAAACGTATCAGCCTAGCTGTTCCTTTGGTTCCAGTGGTGCCGTGGAGAGGTAGCACTTGCTGCATGGGCAACAGCTAGTTCTCCACTTTGAACTGCCCTGGCGTACATCACAACGCACTAATGGAGAGGACACTCCATTCCGCTTCTGCGGATAATAACACGGGAAGCAGCAGATACCGGTTAAAAGCTATGGCTCGATTGGCGTAGAGCTCAGCGCCTGGGGCTGCTTTCGACGGTGGGAGAGACTTGCAGGTCTCATTGGACGGCTACCGCCCGCCTCAAGCTGGGCAGCCCCCAGCCAATATGGTGCCGTCTCGCCACGGTCTGCTATCCTCATTGGGTGCATGGGGATTAGGAATCAACCGACAAGCAGACTGTTATTTCCGCACCAGCGAACCCAACTACGAAAAAACAAATGTCATTTCTGAAACTGGGAACCTGGAACGTCCGGTCCATGCTTCCTGGATTTCACGACGACGTCTCGAATATCAGAGGCGTAAGAAGATCTGCTGTTATTAACAACGAGTTAAAGAGACTAAAGGTCGACGTGGCAGCCCTACAAGAGACGCGATTACCAGACACTGGTAAGCTGACAGAAAGAGATTACACGTTTTTTTGAAAAGGAAGGGGTTCTGATGAGCCTCGACTGCATGGAGTTGGGTTTGCCGTTCGAAACGACCTTCTAAAAGCAACAGAACCGAGCAGCAGCGGGAGCGAACGGATTTGGACTCTAAATCTGAGGTGCATTACTGGTACCATAACGTTGGTAAACGTTTATGCGCCGACGCTCTCTGCGACGACTACTGAAAAGACGCTTTTTATTACAACCTCGCAACAGTCCTGAAAAACGTGCCACAAAGAAACTGTGTAGTGGTATTGGGTGATTTCAATGCTAGAGTTGGTGCGGATTACGAATCTTGGCAAAACTGTCTCGGGAAATTCGGTGTAGGTAAAACTAAGGAAAATGGACTACGCCTTTTAGAATTATGCACACAGTTCAGTCTCTGTGTTAGTAACACTTTCTTTCAAACAAAACCACAGCATAAGGTCTCTTGGAAACATCCTCGCTCTAAGCACTGGCACCAGCTTGATCTTATTCTTGTTAGGCGCACTAAGATAGGAAGCGTACTTCTCACCAGATCATATCAAAGCGCAGACTGTGACACTGATCATTCACTGGTTTGTGCAAAACTGAAGCTTTCCGACACGAGATTTCACCGCACCAAATTGTCGGGTAAGCCTAGGATTGACGTCACCCGCATGTGCGAACCTAATCTAGCTGCGCGATTTGCAAAAGCCTTCACAGCCGAGTTCAGCAAGACAACCCCACTTGAATCGGCTTCAGAAAACTGGGAATCGATTAAAAACAGCATATGCCGAGGCGCACTTTCCACTTTCGGTCCGAAGAAAGCTCGAACGAGCGACTGGTTCGAAGCAAAAGCTTCTGAGATGACTGCTGTGTTGGATGAGAAACGGTCAGCATTCTTGAGGTTCAAAGGTATGCCAACAGATGAAAACTTACGACTTTAAGGCAGCCAGAATAAGGTCCAAAAAAGACTGCAGGCGATTGTGCGAATACCTACTGGACAGAATCATCCTTAGTAATCCAAAATGGCTGCGGATCTGGAAATTTTCACGACGGCATGTATGAATGGGATCAAGAGAGCCATTTGTCCAAACAACATAAAAATGGCTTCCCTGTAAGCTCTGTATCTGTGAACCGATTGTAAGACCAAACTCATCAGATGGAAAGAGGGTGAGCACTTCTCCTCCCTCTACTCTAGGGACAGTACGTTTTTTACCACAGTAGTTTGAAAATTATCGCGAGCGGGTTGCCAGACTATTGAATACTAGATACTCCCACGACTCTTGAGACTCAATAGATCACGACCGCTAGCGATGGGAGGCCCCTGGTACGACGGAATTCCAACCTGGAGTAATCAATAGCGGTAGAGGCGAAGCATTATTGACAATCCGCTTCACCATTTGCTACTACAGCGCTGGCAGGAGGAGTGGGTCCCACAAGAGATGCGAGACACAAAGATCGCCACGCTATTTAAGAATGAAGGAGATAGAGGCGACTGCAACAATTACAGAGGAATCTCCCTTCTGAATGTCGTAGGCAAATTGTTTGCTAAAGTCTTACATATCCGGCTGCAAGTTTTAGCTGATAGAATTTACTCCGAATCTCAATGTGGCTTCCGCAAGGGAAGATCGACCGTTGACATGATCTTCTCCCTAAGACAACTTCAAGAAAAGTGTCGGGAACAGCGTATGCCATTATACGCTGTTTTTATTGATTTAACGAAGGCATTCGACAACGTCAGCAGGGAGGGTCTTTTCAAAATGCTTAATTTGATAGGCTGCCCACCAAGACTGCTAAAGCTCGTTATTTCGTTCCACTCAGGCATGAAGGGCTCAGTCCATTTTAACGGTTTCAGCTCAGAAGTCTTTGAACTTCGCCGAGGCGTCAAACAAGGGTGTGTTCTGGCTCCCACGCTGTTCGGCATTTTCTTTGCTCTGCTTCTGAAGTACGCTTTCAGGACGAGAACAGAAGGTATTTACTTAAGCACGCGAAATGATGGCAAGCTTTTCAACCTAAACCGGTTGAGAGCACAAACCAAGGCACGAAATGTGCTAATCCGTGACCTGCTGTTTGCCGACGATGCAGCCTTAATTGCTCACTCCCAGGAGCACCTTCAGTCTCTAATGGACTGTTTTTCGTCGGCATGCAAAGACTTTGGTCTAACAATAAGCATGAGCAAGACCAAAGTCCTTAGACAAGGGACTGTATCGCCTCCCATCATAACTGTTGGAAACTGTCAGCTTGAATCAGTACATCAGTTCACATACCTTGGTTCAACCATTGCGGATAACCTCTCGCTAGACAAGGAGATTGATAAGCGAATTGGCAGAGCAGCTGTCATTCTGTCCCGTTTGAACTCTCGTGTTTGGGGTAACCGCAAGCTGACTGTAAAGACGAAAATGATGGTGTACAGCGCGTGCGTACTGAACGCTTTACTGTACGGCAGTGAAACCTGGACCACCCACGCAAGACACGAACGAAAGCTGAATGCTTTCCATCTACGAATCATCCGTCGTATCTTGAACATATCGTGGATGGACAGAGTGACTAATGCTGAAGTGCTTTTAAAAGCTGGTCTACAGAGCATGTTCACTCTATTGCGACAGCGCCGCCTGCGCTGGCTTGGTCATGTCTATAGAATGGAAAATGGTCGTATTCCGAAAGATCTACTATATGGTGAGTTGCAACTAGGAAGTCGACCATTGGGCAGACCGCACTTGCGGTACAAAGACGTTTGTAAAAGAGATATGAAAGCTCTTGGCATTGACCCGGCGACTTGGGAAGAACTTGCTCTCGACCGCTCACATTGGAGGCACTGTGTAAAGCGTCGTCTGCATGCTGGGGAGGAGAAGATACAGCTCTTGGCAGCTGAACGCAGATCACGCCGCCGACGTGCAACTAACGCAATACAACCGAGTTCTGACTATCGTTGCCAGCGCTGCGGGAGAGATTGTTCCTCCCGAATCGGACTGTTTAGTCACTCAAAAAGCTGCAAAACTTGAACTTTCACGCGTTTGTGATGCACATCCATGGTCGACATCGACCGAAGGAGGCCAACAACAACAACAGACCGCGTGTGATACTTTAGACTAGGCGGACTGCCGGTTTAGTAGAAAGCTCTCAACTTGTTTAAAATTATAATCAATAGAAGGTGGTGCTTTGATGCAACATCCGCACCTCGCATTACGAGAGTATCGAAGATACCGTCTCCATTCCCGTGAAATCGATTGGTGATCGCTTTGGTTGCCAGTAACACGCTCAGGTGAAGACCAGCTGGCCTTGTGGATGTTTCGATGTAAAAAGAAGCTGCTTTCGATGACCAGATCGTTGAGCGCGCAAGAATCTGCAAAAGGTTCACTGTTCTCATTCATGCTTACCCATCACAGATTGCCTCTCTGTGCTGTCTAGACCCAATTTCGCGTTCATCTCACTCATCATAATCTTGATATTTCGCTTGGGTATCTTGTCTAGGACAAACTGCATACATACTTACAATTCTTACATCGGCTCAAGGATAGCATTTCTTTGTGGGCGCATAACAGTGAAATACCGTCACATTTCTCCCCTCGCTGCTGAATCTGGCTGTGATTGTCCGTGAGTCAATGAATTTCCATCCAATGAGAGCGCCTGCAGCTATTGGGTATAGCATAATGGCGAAGTTTTCGGAATTTACTATGGTTCTCATCTTTATGAGCTGAGTAAATAATCTGTTCCCCAGATGTCAAAACCAACATACTAGATCCATTTCATTAACTTTCACATATTGGCAAAATTTGTATGCCATACCTTTGTATTTCTTTCGCAACCTGTGCAGCCTTTCGGGTCACATACATCGTACGAACGTTCGATGTGGCAAACCTTGTTGTTGCTTTCATGGACCGAAGATCCATCTGCTGACTGACCTCCGGTAAGCTTTCATCAGTTTGCTTCATTTTCAACTCAGATGAGGTTTTTTTCTTGATTCATGCATGGAGATGTTACTTTGATATGACATCTTGCTCTGATTTCAGTGGCGGTTTGAGGTTTTCACAGAGTGGGTTTGCTGACATGGCGACTAACCATTCTTTTTTGCAGACGGGCTTCGGACCGTTTTTTAGCGGAGTATTGCGATTGTGTCATCCCAGGGAGCGGAGTTTTGTTAATCAGGGTTTCTATCCCATAGATGGACTGCCCTTTCTTGCAGACTAGCTGCATTCACCGAAAGCGAACTGGTTTGAGTTAACCGAGTTTTGATAAATACATATGTTTTGGTAATTTAACCATTGCAATAAATTTTCTATTTTTCTATTTTTTTCTATATGTAGAATTAAGAATAGACTCACGGTCAGTTTTATCGAAACCTTTGAGAGTCACTGCAATAATGTTCAGTTAAATTGAGAAGCAATGTGATCAGCTCATATAAGATATAAATATAAGATGTAAATAATAATGTTTTTCTTTAATAAATAAATGAAATAATAAAAATGAATGTGACTGTTATAAATGTTGAAAAGACTCGCATTGCATTGTCATAAACCTACTCAAATTGGTACAATACGTATAGGCTTAGTATGGATCCTACACAAGAATAACACACTTCATAATGAAGCGTTCTTTATTTTCATTAGATAGTGGTGAAATAATTTAACACATATCTAAAAGCAAATATGCGGAATTTAGGTAGGTAAACCGGATAAGAAGCGAATAATCCTCTCAGACTAAGCTTGATGATTTTTTTAGCAGTAGACTTTGAGGTTAAGATTCGCGGGTTCTATTTGACTATGCCGAAAGCCTTTGATTATATAAACTTCAGTATTCTCTCGCAAAAGCTGAAACGTTGTTATACCCTTCCGCGGACCAATCTTATTGGCAATGTATGCCAAGGACATACAAGCTATTTTCAATTGTAACATTTGAATGTTCGCAAACTACATGGACGTGTGGTCGGTGATGAGTGTGGACTGCCCCAGAATGATTTCGACAACCCCGCGCTTGATCCTCAAAATTCGTATATTCATCAATTTCCGAACGTGTCACATAGTTAACATTAGCAGGTGTGTGAAGATTCAATATTTTCATTATTCAAACAATCTATTTCACCAAACGAGAAAAGGTCTAGGGATGTCAAGAGACTGCAAATTCGTCTACAGAAAAACATAATATTGATGACAATTTTTGTTAGAATCTAAGAACACTCAACTTTCGATATTATAATTACGTATATCGGATGCAACATGGGGTAATCAGTGCAATCCTAGTCGTTATGTTAAAAATATAAATTGCCACCTTGCAAACTTTATACAACCGAGGTACAAAACGTTTCGCACGATTCAGCCGAAAACGATAAAACGAAGGAATAAATACACTTATCTTATTTCATGACCCAAATCGTTGGATCCAAGGCAGTTGATTTTCCAGTGCGATATAATAACATCCTCAAATCAGCTTCTACAATGCTGATTTGATCTACAGGACTCGCAATAATGAATAACTCGAACTCTTACCCTGACGGTACATTACTCTCCACTCAAATGCACAGCACATGGTTTGCCGTGAAAGTTTGTTATACTTGGAACAGACTACACTACTATGCTGTACACACCCAAGTTGAAAGATAATCAAGAGCATTCACGATGACGTACCTGACCTTAACCTGTGCATTCGAGGAAGATATGCATCCTGACTCCATCAGTTTATGTTTCCCATCTGTTGAAACGAAACCACTTTCTCCCCTTTGAATTTGTATCGGATATTTAACTGCTATTTTAGTGAGCGAATCTGGTTACTGCCTCTCAAAAATTATTAATTGTCACAACAATTGTTCAAATATATTTATGTGGGATTTGTACGAATTCATGCATTTTAAACCAATTTATATAAATTGAACTTTATGTGAATACCATGCGGTTTAATCATATTGAATTGTATTCGCTTTATCACTTTATTGTACATAGTAATATTGGTCTTGATAAATTCTGCTCTTGGATATCTCCGGTGTTTTCAATGAAGAACATTTCCTAATGTGAATTCCTTTATTGCGAACTATTGTAATTTGTGAAGATTGAGCATTCACACGCATTAAAACAAACGATTAGAATATTTATTTTAAATTAAAAGCAATGTACTGCCTAGTTCGATTTACTGGTTTCGAAAAAAGGTCTATGACATTTCTCTTTACAAATACACGGTCGTTGCGCAACAAAGTAAATGAAATGTCTGTATTTTAATAACATTTTAACAAACATCTTCTAAAAGGAATTCGGCTATGTTCTCACCAAACACTTAGTGTACTAGAATTCCCCGACATGAAAAATGTTCGCTATGACCGTTAAACGATTGGATGGTTGGTAGCCATGTAATAAAGCCAGAACATGCGTCGTGAAATTAAGGTTTCACACAACGATTTACGGTAAACACTCTGTTATTCACTCTGATTAACAAAAATCATAGATCGCTTTACAGGATACGCATATGGCTGCAAGAACGAAAATTTCATTAAGAATATTCCCTGAAGCGTGTATTTTGTGAAATATTGTACGATATTCCTGTTTATATCAACATAGATTCTTATACCTCATACCCCGGAGTGATCTGATTTGCGCAAAATGTTGTATTGACACGCAATAAACACTACATGGTTAATGTTGCCTAAAAATGTCTACCGTGTTAGCTTGTATATCTGTTTTAACCAGTAGGAACAAATTATGCATGACAACTTTCGGAATCATCGATATCCTGTCTTTAGGTGATGGTCATCATAATGCGATTTAATGTGAGCCGAAAACCAGCAATCTGAATGACCTGCGATATATTCGGTATACTGACTAAAATGTAAATGATTTTTCTTTCAAGATATCTTGTACTACAAATAAAGCGTGTCACGCATTAGGAAGTTCAACCTCGAGATTTCAAACGCACGAGTAATGAACGCTTTCAGTAAAATCCACGAGTTGCGAACAAAACCAAGTCAGATTGACGAATAACAACTGCATCTAAATCTGCTGAACAATTAATCACAAATTTCATCTGTATTTAGTCTCACAAAACGCGCAATGTACATTAAAAGCGCGCAGTTCCAACCAATGTGAAAGGTGAAATAATTGTTCTGTTGTTTCATCCGATCTGCAAGTCGTAAGGTCTACTTCTATAAATGAAGTAACTCCGCTGATAATGGAGTAATTTGCGCAGTTACTTTACAATTCACTGACATACTTACTAAAGCAAACACTGGCAATTGACTGATTTCTACTGATTGGAAGCTGGAGATAATGACTAATATTTTTAAAGCACAAAATGGTTCCCATATGCTAATTACGGAGTTGTTATTCTGTAATTTGTGATTTCAAAAATTATTGAGCGCAATAATGTTGTTGCTATCATTCATTATTTTCGAAGGAATCAGTTAATTTCGAGAAACCAGTAAGCATTTAGACGGGTATATTCTAGTTCACGCAATTTGCTGTTAACAGTTTATAACTGGGAACACGCAATAGATAAATGTCCGTAAATCATATCTGCTACTCAGATTTCTCGAAAGTGTTCGATAGCGTTAACCATTGTCCAATAATGCCGAAGTTGAAGATAATTAATTTCACCGATATTTGGTTGACTTGGCTAAATGTTAGCCTTACCGATTTAGTCATCGAGGTGAGTGAGGACAGTACATTATCGAAACAAAATTTTAGCAGATGATGGATTTCCACAATCATGGTTCATCGTCCGATCCTCTATCTGGTTTACATGAGTGAAATACCGGAATCTGTTCGCTTTAAACTATTGTTATTAGCGAAACACATACGGATGTGGTGTCGCATCCCCGGCCAAATGACTATTTACTTGTACAAGAATATATCGAAGCCATTTACGTTTGGTAATTGAACAATTATCAGTCATTTAACTGAAACACTTGCCTATCAACTCGGAAACGTATTATATTACGTACCTGCTAATAACCAGCATCTTAGACTAACCGATAATGCGCACCAACTGACATTCTACCTTAGAAGTTTTACTCAAATCAGATTGTACCGTTGTAAATATTATTTTCAATAAACCACTAAGCAAACAAAGTGATCCTGTTGTCCCAATATTGAAGTAAATTTTTAGCGCTAGGCAAAATTGCAAACGAACAAAATGCGTCAGAATGTTGAACTACCTAGGTTTGTGTAACAAACTAAATTGCCCTAGTTTCCTAATTGGACTACTCCTATTCAAATTCTCACTGACTTTTTCACTTACACCACTTAAAATCTAGTCTGGACAAACATTCAATATTTGGTCTATACAAGACATCGCAACTTATTGAATTGAAAATACGAAGCCGAACTAAAACGTGAATTATACAAAGAGTGAGAGTATTAGAGTTTTCTAAGGAGAACAAAACAGTCATTTCATGGCCACAGTTTAAAAGATTGTGTCGTAAATTCGGAAACGAACAGTAAACCAGGTGTTTTTGCAACAAAAACATCGTCTCGTTTTACTAAATCCGTTGACGACAACGCTGATTTATTAGAACGAGTTTACGTTCGTGTTTTCTAGCCATAATGCACATGAGATGCTCAGAAATAAATCATTCAACTTGATCGAAAGTGTTTGACGTAATAATTTATTATTTCGATAGTGGTAGCACAACACATACACAAATTAAATGTAAAGCAATATCTGTGACCAGAAGAGAAAACCCTAATGCTGCTCAAAGCCTGACATGCACAACTGTAAGATCATGTATATATCATTATTAAATTTCTCGATGTCGGTATTGTGCTAACAGAATGGAAACTGAGAACGAATAATACTAATTCACAAAAGAATTTGGGAACTAATGATAAAAATTACATTTTTAAGACATCGGTATCTCGGGTAATAAAATAATATTGAGCCAACAATAACTGTAGAAATATTGCAATATCCAGAACAGAAGGACACTTGTCAGTTGTCCACCACGGATTTATTTGAAATCGTTCATGTGAAAAAATTTTGGTGATAATCTTAGATAATTGAGGAGTGATGTAGATGCAGGTTGCTGTTCCCCTCCTTGAAACCGATATATTTAAAGCGCGTTTGACAGAGCCGAATATAAATATCACTTGGACGAGCAACTACAACACGGTTTTGTTAGGAAAATATAAGAATGTATTCGTAATTTCGTTGGCAGCAGATACATCCTTGTTTATGTGGATGTCATAGTATCAAAGCAAATCTAAGTCAGTAGCAGTTTTCGCAAATACTGTGTGATTATCAGAATGCTATTCCTGATATACACGATATGTTTACAAATACAAAACGACATTATTATTGCTGGGGTTTATGATGACATAAACATATGGCAATCGCATTCCCGGTCAATGTGTGTTGCTAAAAGCGACTCAAATGATTTCATCTAATGGCTATCAGAAATGAACCTGTTTTCGAATATGAAAACCTCTAATACAATTAAATCGGCTGCAATCCTGGCTTTGCTACCCATTTAAGTGTGGCGAACAAATCTCGGGCTGCAATGTAGAATAAACGTTTTAGGGCGTCTGGATATGATTTAGTTTGAAAAGGTCTACAATGCATAGCCGTTCACAAACGCGCGACTTGGGTGATATCTTCTTTAGGGCGGATATTTAGACGGTTTAACAGCGTATTATCCTCGAATGGTCAACGCTCATGCACACCTAGCGCTTTACTATCAAATATGATATTGATCCTCGTAACGGACTTATTAGATTTTACAAGACTCTGTTTATCAGAATGTTTGACCAAGGAGGTCAAGAGCAGTCTATTTATCTATCTTTCTTGTCCATAATATCAACCTAGGTATAATGACGCTTTGTGACAGAATAGAAACTTTAATTGAAATCTGTCAAAATATTCTGTCCATCATAACTATGGGAGCTGTATCATCTGTATTCTAATCAATTTTATCAACAAATTGCAAGATTTTTATTTAATAAATTAAAGATTGCAATATTACTAGTGTCTAATAGAATTGGTTGAAAAACTACTGCTGCCATTTATATAGGAGTAATGTCAGTTTTCCAATCTAATTTCATTGTAGTATCTCGTTTCATCAATTTTCTCATGAAATGATTGTTTACTCAGGAAGTATACAAAATATCATTAAGAAAACTAACCATTACATGTCGTACCACCAACTGTTTGAACGATAACAGAAATTATATTTTGCGTTTGGAAATAACGTTTAAATTTA
>JACCGJ010006668.1:0-10184 GCA_013407085.1 Atriophallophorus winterbourni | reverse complement strand
ATATTCGAAAAATTTTTTTTTGAAACACAAAAAAGAGTTTCTTTTTTCATTTTTTCGCATTTGTGTAAATAAACTGCTGTCCATCGTCTTTTCATTCGATTGGACATGCAACATGCATAACTCTCTCACTTTTCGGTGATGAGACATCTCCCATCTTCCATTCACAGTTACACGCCTGTGTTACTTACGAATCAATCCTGGTAGTGGTGGGTGTTTTCAAGCACACCTCCGAAAGAATCTGGGCACTCGTTTCGACTTGGTCGACTATCGCCCTGTGATACTGATACTGATACTGATACTGGAAACAAGAACGTGTGTACCGTACGAACTGTAAACTCAATATCGAAGTGCCGCGTGCTCAACCGCATACCTTCTAAGGAAATCTCGAAGCGTGATTGCATTTAGCAACCTTCAGCCTCGTGCAACTTGAAAATGACACTGAATTTGTTCTTCAGTTCAGTTCAGTTTACACAGGACTGTATGTGGCTAACGAGCCTATTGAGCGTCTAGATTTCTTTCGGTGATATGCCACAGAAGAGCGTCCACCACTTCAAAGAATATCTTCACAAATATTTTCTGGTATGAGTAATCTGGAATGCAACAGAAAAACTCCCCTCACCAATAAGTGAGGAGAAATATTAGTGCGTTCCAAGGACAGCATGAGAACAATACCAACTATTCACTTACGGATAAAAATCAGGAAATAATGAAGGCCACACAGAGTCGAGTCCATTCTTGAAATCCGCTACCGAAGTAAAACAAACATCTTCTTTAGGAAGACGATTCCAGTAATTTACTAACCTTTCACTAAAGAAGAACTTACGAACGTTGGACCTGACATGTCGCTTGGCCAGTTTTAATGGGTGGCCTCAAGTACCCACACTCCGCGCCAGATCGTACGTTTCACTGGGTTGAATAGTACTGAAACCTGGCATGATTTTTAAGGTTTCAATCAGGTCCCCACGTAGCCGCCTCTTTTTTAGTGAGATGAGATCTAGACTCATCAATCGTTCGTCATACGACCTACCTGATTGCCCTACAGTCATATGAGTAGCTAGGCGTTGAACACCCACAAGCTTGGCAATATCTTTGTCCAAATAAGGTGACCATGCTTTTACCAAATCTTCTTCCTGATTGACGACAGAGGGTCAAGCATTTGTGAGCCGCATCTCTTTCTATCAGCAATATAGTCCAGAAAAAGAACCTCCGATAAAGAAATCAATGTTGTGCAATTTCACAGGGATTTCAGGCAGTATATTGTCCACATATTGGTTGAAGGTTCTCGAAAAAGCTATACGTGATTTGGATATAGATTTCTATGAATTGTTATAATCGTAAAGCACACAAAAGAAACTAGACAGTGCCAATCAACCAATCAAGCCCGTAAAACGTCGTTACCCTGCTGTCGTTGGACGTAGAACATTTTGGTCTTAATCTAGCCTGCACATAAATTGTAGACAATCATGGAGAACTTTATACGGCTCATGTTCCGATGAAGAAACACCCCAGGTGCTGCCGTGTGCCCCCTTGGATAGATAAACGTTTGCAAACAATGATGCGTAAACGGTAGATTTTGTGGAATGTCTTCAAAATACAACTAACTCTGGTTAATTATGAAGCATACATAATATTTCGAAATGCGGTAACGAAAGTTAAAAGAGAAAAGCGTAGAAACTTCGAGAGATTTTCCATCGAAAGTTCGTCATCTCAACCCGAAATGGTTTACGCTTATGTGAACAAACGTTTAAGGAGACACGACGACATTTCATCTCTTACAAACGACGATAATCATGATTATACAACAGGTACCTCAAGAGCATACTATACTGCCGAACAGCCCGGTATCATACACACGCAGCCGAGAATGCAATGCTCGACATTATCCCTTTCATAGTCTACTTAGAGATCTTGACACAAAGTCTCCTGGATCGGACGGAATTTACCCCGTCATACTCAAACATCTAGCTCCAGTAATTGCCCGCCCCCTGGCTTGCGTCTACGAGAAGTCACTTTCAGAGGGTGAACAACCTGTTAAATGGAAATATGGTTTTGTTAAGCCGTTTTACATACAAGATGACAAGCACTAACCGAATTGTCACCGATTAATATGCCTCACTTCCGTTCTGTTAAAGACTATGGAAAAGCTAGTAAAACGTAGCATTGAAAGTCATATTTATCATCGGGACATACTTACGCGTACAAAACGTATGTTTATCAAGGCTAGGTCATGTTTAACCAACCTCATATCCACAAGAGAGGCTTCGACAGAAGCAAGAAACAATAAGATATCGGCCGACGCGATTGTTTTCGACTTTTCGAAGGTGTTTGGCAGAGATAACCATCGGAAGTTGCTGCATCGATTATATGAAAGCACAAGCCTGATCTAGGCAAAGTGCCGCACAGTCATAGACTGCATGCCGGCTAAGAAACTGTCGGGTTGCGCTGGCCTAGACAGGATAATAGCAATGACAATGAGACTGCAGCGTGTATTCGCATGCATCTCACTACCGGTGGCAAATTAGTTCAGCACGGTGTTAGCTGCACGATTGCGCATCCGTGCGTGCATTCGGTAAGTCCTACCGATGTAATGCTGTCTATGATTATGACTGCGCGATAAATTTAGCTATACTCAAGTTTGTGAGTTGCATGCGGAAACACGCTGGAATCTCACTGTCGTTTTCTTATTTCCACTTATATCTGTCTACCTAGATTCACGATATTATTTTCCTAACCGCATGCGGATCCTGATCGTGCTGTCCCTACCTGGTGAGTGCAAACAGCAAAAAACCGGTCGGGTGTGTGATGGAAATGTATGCAAATACAGAATTTAGAAGTCATTTCTATTTCTATTTTCCCTGTCTAGGGCTTGGAAACCTGGTAGCATATCAGACAACATACAGTTTGTGATTGTGTGGCACTTTGCCTGGATCGGGTTTGTAATTTCATACATATATGCCCAACAAAAACAGCGTCAAAATTCCGTTTTTGTTGACACAATCTATTTATGATGCATGCTCCTTGTATCATTGACGTTTTCTAATAATTTCAGGTGATGGTGGCCCCCGCGATCTCGGACAAACCGTTCCGATCATCTGTTGCAGAATTTGGTGCTTGTGTGCTTGTCGTGACTGGGAATCAAGAAATCAAACCTGTCACGCTTTGTCAAGATCAAGTTACCCAAACACGTTTCGGTGCGCTTCGTCATAATGATTGCGTTGGAAAGTCGTACGGCTCAATGGTAACAAGTGTTTGTTAACTAGTTTCCCATAGATCAAAACATCCCGTGGACATGTGCACATCTTAGCCTTGGATCCTGTGTTGTGGTCTGCAAGTTTGCCTCATCGAACGCAGATTATATATCCTCCGGATGCTAGCCTAATCGTCGGTGGCATGGATTTGATTCCAGGAGCCAGGGTTTTTGAGTCCGGTACAGGAAGTGGATCGTTGACTCACTTCTTGGCCCAGGCGGTTTGGCCTCAAGGATCTGTACATACTTTCGAATTTCATGCTAATCGAGCCAAGCTTGCTGAAGAAGAAATTTCAGTAGGTTTCGTAGTTCAAATTCTGGGTTTCTGTCTTTTTTTAAACCGAAAATCGGAATTGACCCACGTTAATAAGGAGAGAATAAAATGCTTTATTTGAAAAGTCTATCAGATAATTCAGCTCTGGGTTAATTTAATCACAAAGTTTAAAACCACAATGTTCAAATGCGGAATCACAAAACAATTCATGCCTAAGAACTGAAGCCTGTATACGCGGCCAACCCATTGTGGTGCTCACCCCCCTTTATTGGAATGTAAGTAAGGGGATATGAAAAAAATTCAGAATCAAATAGGATCCTTCCACTGATAGAAGCAGCTTATTTGATTCCCTCTCCTATGTGATTCTACACTGGGCAACCTGACAGTATCTTAGCCCACGAGCAATCTTTCCTACCTAATGACTGATGGAATTCGTCTCCGCGAATTGAAATAGCTGTAGGGGTCTGTCTTCCGTATTGATCTGTTTACCTACCTGTGAGAAAAGATCTGCTTGACTTGTGAAATTCGCTCATGTGTTTTAGGAATTAGACCATGTTATCGGTAACTGTTGGAAATAAACGCCATATGGATTGGGATATTTTTAGAATATGGTGACTTATTGCCGCTATCACCCCATTCCGATGCAACCTTTAAGCTCTAATCATGTTGTGAAATTTTCACCCCATTTAGACAACTTTGCGCTACGTGGATTACCGAAAACTTGCAGTGGTCCTACTGGTACCCCCGATTTTTCAAAACCATTTAAAGATGGATATCAAAGGGTCTAACCCTCCAATCATTCTACCGCACCGCGCAGTACCTTTGTTGACTCCAGATTAGCCGTTCCGTATGTATTTTACACATTTGGATTGCTTGATTTTCATGAAGTTCCGCGTTCAACCAATTTCCGCGCTGATCAAATAATTCGTGGGCTATGCTAACTGATGTTTTAGCTTCTTCTTTCGCATAAATGATTTAAAATTGTTTACTGTGTAGTTTTCAAAATAATTGCATTTTTGCGTTCTTTACATTGCCCTGTTGATCCCCTTTTCCACCAAGGCACATTCACTATCATCCTTGGTGACGGTCATTCATCGTGACATTTGTAAAGAAGGTTTCCCCCAAATCGGAGAACCAGAAAATTCCCACGGGGTGGACGCGGTTATTCTGGACGTTCCACAACCGTGGTTAGCAATTCCGACCCTCCCCAAGGTCTATCGACCAGATTCTGGTAGGAAATGTTGTGTTGAGTTTCAATTACAATGGTGGTCGTCTAGGGGGCCGATTGTGTTCGTTCTCACCGTGCATTGAACAAGTTCAGCGAACGTGTGCTGCGTTACGAGATGCGAGTTTCGTGCAGTTGCGAACAGTCGAATGTCTCCAGCGCAACTACTCAGTATCCAGGGCTCCGTTACAAGTCCCCAATATGGGTGAGTGTCATTTTGTTTCATTAAACTCTGTTGCCTGTTTTTCGGTATATGGGGAAATGCATTGTTGAACGGCCTCGTAGCATTTAACAAAAATCTGTCTAGGCATGGGCAACCTGACAGTATCTTAGCCCACGTGCAGTCTTTTCACTGTGCGGCACTTTGCCTGGATCAGGCTTGTGCTTTCATACATACTTAGCACCATCGGATACGTAACGCAACTATCCGTAGTAAAATCTTTGATAGGGAAGTATATATAGGAAAACAAGTTAACGTGCATAGACTTCGCTGGTTAGGCCGCATATTGCGAATGGGAAATCATCGTTTCCCTAACGCGGTTTTGTGTGTCACTGTTACCTCCTAATGGCGTCGTTGTTAGGGTGGCCAGATTCTGACTTGGCTCAAGCAGTTGAAAGCTTTGGCCGTTAAACTAGCTATAGTTGGTGTGATCCGTCTCCTAGGTTGTGGTCCAAGAGATCGGAATTAGCAACGGCTTCTTACGCGTAATGATATGGCTAACGGTCACGTTGTAGACATCTTCTTGAAGTGTTTGATTAATCTTATCTGTTGTCAAATGAAGTGGCGAGGAAAGCTTGGTATGATGCGTGACAGTGAAAGCCGCAAGGAAGCTGTCATGCTGATGTCGCTCTTTACGTTCACAACACTTGCTTTGATTCGAGGTGTAGGCATCTCATCCCGGTGTATCTCTGCCTAATCTTCTATACATTCAGTAGCTTTTTAAGCCCAACCTGTTATAACTCCCCAAAACCGGAACATAAACATCTGAACATAAGCTGTGTATTTCGTCAGTTGATTACAACTGGTAGTGGGGTCGATAATGCGCATACAACTAGACCAATAAGATGCTGGATGCGTGAGTGAGTTTGCGCACGTTCGCTGCTCCACAGCACCACCCTTCATGGTTGTATGACAGTTAATCTCTGAAAGACAGCGTTAGATACCCGGTCATTGTATCGGACGCCCAAAATTAACCTATGGTATGGTATGAAAGCACATGCAAAGTGCCGCACAGCCAAAGACTGTAAGTGGGCTAAGATACTGTCAGGTTGCCTAGACAGATAGGAGGAAGAATAAAAGAACAAGAAATGGTAGTGTGACTCCAGCCTGTTTCAGCATGCAGCTCACTACAGTTGGTCAATCAATTTAGCACGGTGTTAGATGTACAACACAAAGTACTGCACATCCGTGCAATTAACCTAAGGCATCAATGGCCGAACACTGCCGAAGTTCCTACATCTTGTGACCTTATCTTTATTCTTTATTCTCTGTTTCTCATATCTGTCTAAGCATGGGCAACCTGACAGTATCTTAGCCCACGTGCAGTCTCTGACTGTGCGGCACTTTGCCTGGATCAGGCTTGTGCTTTCATACCATACCATCGGCCACGTCTCACATGCAAAAATTCGTACAGGGCGGATCGGTAAACACTATTTTATTTTAGAGACTGATCCATGGTCACTTTGATCCAATTTGTCGGCCGATTTCGTGCCCACCTCATCACGTGGACTTGTTTGTTCGACCTTGATGAATTGCAATTCCTCCGATCGATATCTTTTCGCCGCTTTCTGTGTCGTACCGGGGGTAATGTTCGGCATATCATTCGGGAATTCATGATAGGCCCCCTCCACTAGTGCACTTTACAGTAGCACACGCCTGCCTTCGTGCTAATGCAATTCGATAAACTCACTTTCCTGACAAGTAAAGCCTTCATTGCTATCATCGAAATAGTGGTAAAATGTCTCATTCCCTTCCCCATCCTCTTTCCAGGGTTTCCACAGCACAACACATCTACCCAAGAGGATGCCGGTGATGAAGAAATAGAGGAGGACACTGTGACCGAGACCGGAAAGAAACGTAAATTGTCACCGGTTTCTGATCGGGCCTTGTTTCCTCACCCAAGCGGATCCTCGTTCTCATGGGAAGCAATTCCACAGGTTTGTCCTTCGCTTGATTCTATTCGTCAAGTTGTAGTAGAGCTGAGCTCAACGAGATAATCAGTCGAACCACACTAAACACTACTTACTTTACTTTTTGCGACCATCTCCTCCCGGAGGATGAGTCGGCTTTAATGAAAGGTCTTGGAAATTTGGGTACAAAGCGGCGTCCCCAGCACCACTCGGAGTTTGTTTGACTCAGTTTCTCTAGCCTTTGCTCAACCTGTAAGGCAGCAGGGAGTTGCCAGAAAGAGGTGGTGTGCACCAACTAACCGTCTGCCAGACTCTGTTCCAAGTTTTTCCTCTGGGTTTTCTCCCGAAGCCTTTCCCGCAATCGGGTATCTCGCAAGGCAGCGGAGGTTTAAAATCAGGGTTTTCCTTCCCTTAGATGAAATGCCCTCCCAGGCTAACGATATCCATCTGCCTTGACTAAACACTACAAACCTTCATGTGAGACTTTCAGGCTCAACGCCGCGTGGCGAGAACGGAGGCCGATTAGGCAGCGACTCCTTCGTATTTGTATCATTTCACATTGACAGTGTGGACGGTGCAAGTGGAACCAATGAAAATCGATGAAGGTCATCGAAAAAAATACGTAAAGGCTCGGTGAGATGTTTCAATGTAAAGAATGGCTGTTTTTTCGAAAACTGATGACCATTACCCAACAAAAACCGACTGCGTAGACGTGCATGATACCACAAAATATGTTTGACTAGTAAAACACTCTCTCCACCCTTGGTTTAAAAGAGTTTCGGTGTAAAGCTCTCGCTGCAAGTCGAACAAGTGCGGCTGTTGAACGGTCTTGACACTGTCACCTGACAATCCTTTCTCAGTGCTCTGTGTATCGGCGTAAATCGCTAATCAGACAGTGCATCGCGTTCCGGAAATCAATATGTATTTCAAGGTCGAAATCGACCGACGGAGGTCAAGGTCAACACACTTGACTAGAAACGGCACTCAATAACCGAAGGATGAAATTTGGTCTTTAGCGTCGTTCGTTGTGCGACTGGTGTGTTGATTACGAAAGACTGACTACAGCTAACGTCCATTTCAAATGCTGTATGCTCTTTCGTTTTGCCTTTATTCTGCGTAACTTTACAAATCTTGTGCGTATAACTACGTGGCGATACCTGAGTCCAGTGTAACCTGATCTTCCAACTGAGGTAATGATTGTAGATCACGACATGAGCATGCAACTGTCCTCAATCGATCGAGTGTACTTATCGCAGCGGGAGAGGTTGTTCCTCCCAAATCGGACTGTTTAGTCATTCGAACCGCTATGGAGCATGAAACTGACATGCGCCTGTGATGTACAGCCGAACGAGGCCAACAACATTAGCATCATCAACCTGACCCCCAAGCTCTAGACACGAGCTATCCCAGCTGTTTTTCGGATATTCCTCATTGTTGCCAGCTTTAGTGCTACTTCAATCATTTCTCTCCCTCGAGCCGATGTTACTGTGTTTTGCATGGATGAGGCTTCACCATAACCGTTTGTTTGTGTACGAGCTAATGGATGACAGTGAAAGCTGTCACGCTGTTCTCACTCTAGTCGTACAGAACTCTTGAATGCATGTTTCATTTTCAGTCGCATACGCACCGATGCTCTCCGAAATAAGTTGTTCGATAGTAATGTTGATATAGAGAAGCAGATCAAACTGCATAGGCTACGCTGGTTGGGTCACGTTTTACGGATGCCGGAACACCAACGGATTGTTTTTGCGACGCCACATCCTGATTGGCGTAATTCTCGGGGTGGCCAAACCGTCACATGGTATAGGCTTACTAGTAACCTTTCCAAAGTCGACGCAGCGCATCTTCCAGGCTGGGATCCCCGCGATCAGATATCGCAATGGCTAGCAGGATATCTCCCGAAACCATGTTTAAAGGCGGTCTTGCACTAAGCATCTTCTTGGAGTGTTTGCTTAACCTTGTATGTTGTCAAGCGGAGTAACGAGAACAGGTTGTTATGATGCATGACAGTGAAAGCTGCAGTGATGATGTCGCTCTACTCGTTCACGAAACTTGTTTGAATGCGAGATGTAGGCACCTCTTCTCAGTTTGTTTGTGCTTACTCTTCTATACAATCCGTAGCAATTTAAGTCCCACCCTTCCCCATCTTTTAGGATTTTACTTGTTCATGGTTGTGGCAGTGAAGCATTCGGTACGTGCTACCGGTGTATTGCTGTCTGTGATAATGATGATGTTTCATTTGACGTGTAAGCACCTCATCCCAGTGCGTTTGGGTCTAATCTACAACATGTTCCATAGCTTTCTAGATCCCACCCTTACCCATTTTTTTAGCATGTTCAACATGTCAGGTCTAGGCCTGGGCAACCTGACAGTATCTTAGCCCACGTGCAGTCTCTGACTGTGTGGCACTTTGCCTGGATCAGGCTTGTTCTTCCATATCATATATATATCATTAGCGATCCTAGTTGTTAAGCTACTTCAATCATTCCTCAATATCGTGTAACAGAACTTTGCACTTGGAAAGTGCTTGTCTTACGCATATCAAAAAATATGCCATAACCGTGTGTTTGTTTGTGGACAAAATAAAGGCTGACAGTCGCGCATAACACTTGATTGAATGCATGTTCCATTCGAGAAGTGATCATCTCATCCTAATGTGTAGGTGCCTAATCTTGTACAAGTTGAGTAGCATTTTAGCTCCCACTATGCTCATCTTTCCATGATTTTGACTTGTTATGACTGTATGGTAGTTAAGCATTCCGTACGTGCTACTACCCTGATGATGACGAGATTCTAGACGAAACTCGTGGCGAGATAATGTTAGTTATCCTCCCATTTTCGCTTCCTTTTTTCAGACAACCATGGCCGGCCACACGGGGTATCTTACGTTTGCAACTTGGCTTCCTCAAACACCCGCGACGGCGATGAACCACAACTCGTTTGATACATGACAATGTACATATTCTAATGAAAATGTAATCGAGTCGATTGTGTGTTTTGATACGTTTCACTGTGAGCAAGTAATGATTAAATGGCGTGGGGTCAATCGGACACATGCATGTAATCACATAATTGGATCCTACCGCATACTCTCCTTCAGACAAAGTGCCGGACAGTGACAGACTGCATGTAGGCTGTCGGGTTGCCCAATCCGAGACAGGTGTGAGAAATAAAAGGATGAGTATTCACAAATATAAACAACATATTCTCCAAAATATCGCTTAAACAACAATGCCCATCAGATCTAATCAGTGTTAGCTTACACTGTATCCGATGGGAAGACCTGACACGGAGATCTGTTCGGTTGG